>JBCNJP010005685.1:0-48449 GCA_039602395.1 Deinandra increscens subsp. villosa
ATTGCTTAGGCAGTTTTTGACCAAAACAAGTGGATACTCACCTGATAAGTAGATCGGGAACGAGAGATAGAACCAATCGCGAGAGATAACAATCTGGAGATTATCCTAATGAAATGAATATGCTAAATGAACATAGGAACGCATGATGACTATAGTTATGAGGAATTTAAGGGGTTTGGGTTCTGTTTGATCAAAAGACCATTTTACCCTTTTTTGGTAAATTAAGGTTTTAGTATTTGTTTAGTATTTTTATTTATTTAACACTTGGACTTATATATACTTATTATATATAGACATGTTCTAAAACCAAAAATCAAGTTTCAATACCTTCTGGTTTGTTTGATATTTAATAATCATATTCAAAACCCTAATTTTAAAATATTTATCAAATAATTAGCAAAAGCGTTTATTAACTGAAATAAATTGAGGGATTTTTTTATAATATTATTTTATAATATACCTTAAAAGATTGGCCCTAAATTTAACCCGTTTGTTCTATTTTGGCAAAGCAACGTTTAGAAAACCCTAATTTTAATGTATTTATTAAATAAATATTAAACTAATTTATAAAATTGTAAAAACTTAGTGTTTTGTTCATTATAATATATTATAATATTCCTCAAAATCTCAACCCTTAATTCAATACCGTTTACTCAATTTTGGCAGAACAACGATCTGTAAACCCTAATTTTGACCGATTTTTAGATAAAATACCAAACATTCCTAAAACTTGAAATTAACTTAGGGCTTTCTTAAAACACATTATCTTAGGATTACATATAAAAATTCAGACCCTAATTCCAACCCGATTACTCAATTTTCATAAAACAAGCTCAAAAACCCTAATTTTAGCATAGTTTAAAAAGCATACTTAGAAATTGATTTAGCCAAAACTGAAAGAGATTATTTTAGATCATACCTATAGAAGCTTGAATGCAGAAATTTGGATCCTAACTCTTCTCCGATTGCTCGTATTGCCCCGACGAAGTTCTGGCTAGTTTTTAGGGTTTTTGGGTTATGAAGCAGTGAATTGGCGAGTTTGGAGAGTGAATTCGAGCTCCCATTTATACTAATAGGTGCGCATTAAGATCCCTACACGTCCATGGGTGACTAAGCAGGCTAATTTGATGCGTAGATGGTCAATTTGGTCAGAAAGTTGTCCCGAAGTCCAAAAATGCGTTACTGTTAAGATTATGTCCACAGATTGGGTCGCGTATCGCGAAACATGCGAAGGAAGGCCTCACGACCCGCTAGCTAAATATGGCAGATTGACACTTTTGGTCCCTGTACTTTTATTTTACAGTTTTAATCCCTGAACTTTGGTTTTTCGGCAATTTTAACCCCTATACTTTTATAACCTTATCATTTTATGTCCAAAATTATCAAAAATAATTTCTCATGGTTTTCTAAGTCTCGGGACGCATTACGAGGTATAAAAATGTGTATTTAATATGTGTTTATTTTATTTTTAACCGTTCGTCGTTTTAATTCGTTAATCTCTAAAATTTTATGAGTGACTTATATTGACCTTATAAAACATTAAGGAACATGAAAATATGATTTTTTGAGTTTTACGTGACTCCCGGTTATTAACGGATTCGTACAAAAAACGGTAAATTCATTTATTTGTGTTTAATTAACAAAATTGATTTAACATTTAACCAATTGGTTTTTAATGTTATAAAATGATTTTAGAATATCCCAAAGTATATATTTTGAGATAAAGACCCTGAGATTCCCGGTAAACGATAAATCGTATACCGAAAGTGTGTAAAAATCGAAAAATCGCTTTATTTTTATTTCAATCAAATCGTTTAACCCAAAACCTTGTAAATTCATTATTTTGATTTTAAAAATGATTATGAATATCCCGAACATAATTTAAATGTATAATTTAGATGAATTCTTCTGGAAAACTCCGATTTGCGTTCCAAGTTCAAAATTCGGGTAGAGTTTTGTAAATGGGTCGAACACAGGTGTTACATAAGTGGGTTAATTATGATACCAATTACACTATTACAAACACAAAAAGTGATTGTCCGCTAGTATATATATTAATTTTAGGGGTTATACTTTACCAAAGTATGTTTGTATAAATACATATCTTCCTGATATAATATATAAAAAATATTGTTTAGTTATAATATCTTTATCGAAACAATTAGGTTTATAAAATAAATCTCGAAGTAAATGAAATTTTATTGAATAAAGTGTTAACCAATAAAAAAGAAAGTAAATGTTTAATAATATGACACAAACGTTTTCTTTATTATGGGTGAGGTTATTGTGAGAAGTTTAGTTTGGATAAGAAGGAATCATAGCCATTAGATCTTCAATTAAATGAAGATCTATGGCTTAAAATTTTCCTGGGTAAATTAAAGAGAAAAACTAAACAAAATAAAAGATGGAAGGGTATTTTTGACTTTTTTATCAAATTCCCCCCATTTTTTAAACCTTCATAACTTTTAGATACGACATTATTTTAAAAAAAAAACTACACCATAAAAACGAGCGTTTTTTTATCTTTAAAACGCGTATAGTGTTGCTATATAAAAAATTAATTTTTTTTACTCTTTCGATTGTCTCAAAATGTTCAGGTCATTATGTCGTCGTGTCATTGTGTCAAAATGTTCAGAACATTGTGTCATATTGTGTCAAAATGTTCAGATCATTTGTGTCATATAATGTTAAAAACAGAAAAAGTAATTTTTTTTAATTTTATATATAGCAGCACAATATATATACTTTTGACACGACGACACAATGACACAATGATCTGAACATTTTGACACAATGACACAATGATGTGTCAAAATGTTCAGATCATTGTTTCATATTGTGCCAAAAACCGAAAGAGTATTTAATTTTATATATAGCAACACTATATATACTTTTGACACGACGACACAATGACACAATGATCTGAACATTTTTGACACAATGACATGTGTCAAAAATCGAAAGAGTAATTTTTTTTCATTTTTTATATAGCAACACTATATGCGTTTTAAAGATAAAAAATGTTTGTTTTTATGGTGTAATTTTTTTTTTAAAAATAATGTCGTATGTGAAAGTTATTAATGTTTAAAGAAAATGGGAGAAGTAGATAAAAAATCAACAAAAGTGGCTAAGACTAAAATACCCCTCCTTCCTTTTTTATTAGATCAAGATCCAATGGCTGAAATATCTTCTCATCCTTCTTACCCAAAACAAACTTCTCATTTGAAACTCTCTCTCTTTATTATAAATCATATAAACTTATGTAAAAAAAATAATAAATGAATCTATGAAAACATCTCTTAAAGTCATAAATTAATAAATATTTTTGACGGAAAACACTTTTACACTTAAATAAACAATCCCAAACACCCTCTTAAATACCAGAGAGTAGGGGTTTCGAGGAAGGATCAAATACAAATCCTTTTTTATTATATAAACCGTAAGAACCAATAAAAAACTATAATGTGGGTGGTTAACTTTTTTTAATAAATATTAATTCCATAAACTTTTTTAAAACTAAAAAAAACATTTATGTAATCTATATTTTTAAAAAGAAAAAATTACACCATAAAATCAAACATTTTTATTGTTATATTTTTAAATTAGTATAATTTTAAAAATTTATTTACCGTATAGAAAATAGGTGTAAATAGAAGCTTTATTTTGTAAATAAAAAATGATAACAAAATCAAATAAAAAATCCAAATCAAAACCTATCCCCACCCGAGAACCGCTGCTGCTGCTGCCTCCGAACAAAGAAGACGTGATTCCAATTTCATCCACCTTCTTCTCCGTTGCAATCTGTCATCGAATACTTTTCCGGCACAATTCCTTCCGCCTTCTTCTCCGATTCAATCTCTCACATCCATTCAACCCACCATCACAATCGTCCTCATCGCGGGTTTTAGAAGGTAAGCTTTATACTCTCATGTTCTCTCAACCAAAAGTATGGATCGATCGATCCATCCACTTAAGTCTGATTTGATTTTACTGCCGCCTATTTATTTGGGCTATTTTTCTGTTTTCCAGTTCACCATCCTGTTTTGGTGTGGAAATTTGGTAACTTGATAAAACTTTATTCATTTGTTTTATTTGGGAGTTGGGACACATCTCAGTTTATGAATAATATGGATCCAAGTGAACTAAAAGGGTAGGGTTCGATATTAACTGTTGAAGAGTGTATTTATAAATATGCCCCTTTCTGTTGTTATGTTCTTCTGTATTCCAATTGGTTTTCATGTATTGAAACTGAAATTTGGAAAATGAACATTAATTAAGATGACCAGCAAAGTTAAACCAACTATATAAAAATACATATTTCTTGCCTTTCTGTTAAGTAAGAGTGAAGAGGATGAGCATAAATATTCAATATAATTTGTAAACTTACGAGACTTCAGGATACCCTCATACCCCTATAATGTGTTTGTACACACAACATAAATTTTCTAGTTTAGTAGCTTAATGCAAATTGCAGCAGCTCTCCAGCCTAGCCACTAGCCCAAAAGTTGAACAAGTTAAGAGCCTAAACCATTTTAAACCTAGCAAATTAATAGCTGTTAAAATAATGGCTTTTGGCGTCATTACCAGGTTGAAACCAAATATCTTGTTAAATAATTTCAGGACAATTACTTGACTTTTGAAATCGAGTTAATAATCATGATTATGAAATAACACACAACTATTAACAGTTAATTAAAAATCCTAGATCGAAGTCTCTGTCACCTTAAAACTGATCATTGAATGACTAACACAATATAATCTAAGTTCTTTAAATCTTATTTGGAACTATAATTAAAATTTAGGTTCTCGTGCTTGTTAAGTATGACTTGATTCGTCCTGCTTTTGCTTTTTGGCTAAGGTACGAATTGAGATGCCTAGCACTCCATGTGGTTGAGATATCTTTAAGTTTATTAATATGAACTCGCTTGGCCTTCGGGCATTCTATACGTCTTTGGGAAACTCCAATATGTTACTTAGTTTGTTCTGTTTTTATGTTTTGGTTTTAGTAATATGGCACTTAAACTTGTTCTCATTATTGCTGTCCCCTTGGATGATAACACTTTGGACTAGTGCTATTATGTTCAGTGGCTTGTTAGGTAATTATACTACACCTAGATTTAGTAATCTATTACATCTCAGACATGTCATTGTGGTGCCAATGATGCGACACTTTTAGTGACGGTGTTTTAAAGTTCGCATCTTTGTTTAGTAATCAAGTAGTACATTGGCCACATTTATATGAGATGCATATGGATTGATCCTAATTCCCATCAGCTCAAAACGGGGGATGGTACTATCTGTGTACATCACGCACACCATCTCATATTTGATGCACAACCTAGCTAACTATGTACTCCTCAGTTGCAATCCAGCTCTGGGTACTTCCTTATAATACATTAATACATGACCTTTATTATTATTGCGTCATTCTCGTGTAACCACTTTAGTATCAGATTTTTATTTGTATTATATGTTCTGTATCAGATTTTAGTATTTGATATTACATGTTCAGTTTTGTTAACAGTTGTCTTTGTTTAACTATTTTTGTTAGATATTCCATTATTATTTGTTTTCATTTATCCTTCCACTAAGTGCTATGTTTAGGCGTGAACGTGCTTTATTTTCATGCACATCAAGGTAATCGGGGAGATCAGGGGATATTGTCAGGAGACCAATTAGAGTTCAAGACTGTATTATTTCAGTAAATATATTGAATACTTAAGTAGGTTTCTTTTGGATTAGTTAGTGTGTATGGATTTTTAAATGTTGAACCGTCTCTTTTTTAATATCATGGGTTGTGTTTTGGTTAATCTTGTTTCCTTTAACATGTTATGTAAGTCATTCTTCTTCTTCTGTATTTCCTTCATGATCTTCCAATTTAGTTGCTAAATGTTTGTGTTTGAGATTTGGGGGTTTTCTTAGTTAGCAACTACTCCTGATTACGAGGTTAAAGGGTTCTTGTTATTAGGGTTTTGCCCTCTTTGTTTGTCGCTAATTGTTTTGATGTTTTGTTGATCAATATGTTTTGTTGATCATAAATAGTGATACGAATGTGATATTATAGGCAATCATACCTTTCCAATGCTACCCAACTATTTAGCCCGTTGGAATGAATATCATAAATATGTTTTGATGTTTTGTTGATCAATAGGTAATCTCAACAATGGAGAGAGCGCAAAGGAGGTGGAGAAAAGTTGCTTATGGAGGTATGCAACCAGGCTATGATGATAACCATACAGACGACACTTTCCTTCAAGAAATGGTAATGAATGCAAATGTCGTTAAACGAGACATGCTAAAAGTAATGCTGGATTCGGTTTCCATTTCTCAGTACCTTTGCATTGTAGCGCTTGTCGTTTTAGTTTGGACCCACACTCTTAACTCCACAATAACCGAAAACTTCCTAATAGTTCTCGATATCACCCTTGTTGGATCCGGCTTCTTTATTCTTCTCTTAACCGCCAAAATGCTTTCATTCAACCTCCTACTCAGTTACGCCACCAAAATCTCTTTCTTCACAACGGGTCTGTATGTATTGTCACCAATATACCACACGTTGACCAGGTCAATCAGTTCCGATTCCATATGGGCTTTGACCACATTCCTTGTTATTCTGCATCTGTTTTTGCATAATTATTCCGGGTCGACAATAAAAGCTCCAGGAGCGCTAGAAAATCCAACTTTAACGAGTAATATCTCGTTAAACGCATCAATCGTGGCTTCACTCTTGATTGCTTCTCGCCTTCCATCAAGGCTTCTTGTTTTTGCTATAATATTGTTTTCTTTGCAAGTTTTCTTGTTTGCACCATTGGTTACATATTGCCTTAAGAAGTACTCGTTTCGGTTGCACCTTTTCGTGTCATTTTTGTTGATGGCTATGACATTGACATGGGTTTACAGGTTGCATAAATTGCTGTTTGTGGTGTTGTTGGGGCTGTTGGTGTTTGTTAACTTGGTATGCCCTTATTGGTTGATCAGAATTCAAGAGTATAAGTTTGAGATAAATGGTCCATGGGATGAAGCAAAGTTGTGCTTCAATATAACAGACTGAAGACCACTTTTTTTCCTCATTTTTGTTAAAATTTCAGTTATTTGTAGAATGCCAAATTTTAGTTTACAAGTTCATGTATTTATCAGTATATATTCATTTGATCCAACTTTATTGTGCATTTCATTGATTAGCATGAAACTGTCGATTGTAGAGTGTCTGTGTATGTATATATGGTGTTTAGTTAATTCGGTTAATTACCTCAGTCTGGTTATTTTACCGGTCAAATGAGTTAAGGATGTAAACAAGTCGAGTCCACTGGGTTCGGACTAAGCTCATTTACAAACCATATTAAGTTAAGGTGGCTCAGACTTGGCTGTTTAAAACAAAGCAGTGCCGAGCCTAGCCAGTTTAATTCCTAGAACTTTTAAATTTTATACCTTTCACACATTGATATAACACACATTGATATAAGATACTGAAGTCCATTTTTTGTTTAAGTTGTTATAGTCTTTAATTTAATATAGTATTTGTTTTTTCTAATTTTCCCTAGAAAATACATTCATATATTTTAAGTCTTTAATTGAAAGAGTATGTTATAAATAATAGGCTTTATTATAAATGAGCGGGTAGTGAGCCGACCAAGCCAAGCTAACATTGGCTTGGGCTTGCCTCGTTTACACACTAAACCGAGTCTGCTTGACTTATTTTGTGGTTTGGACTTGCCTTCTTTACAGATCAAGCTCAGTCGGCTTGTTTCATTTATAATGAAGCCGATTTCAAATGAGGCACAATTTTTTTTTTGTAGCTTTTTGAGTGGTCCTAAATTATAACATGAATTCATAAAACAAATCAAATTAGTTGAAATCTTCAAAATGTATTAACATTAACATGTGAGCTGTTTGCTAAAAAAGATAAATTACCTGTGATAACATATATATGGCTAGTGATTTCACAAATTATATTGTATAAAAAGTTGAACAAATAGCACTAGTTTTTTTTATGGGATTTTTTATTTCACAATAGGAATTAGAACCCTCGTCATTTAGAAAGACAAAGTCTTATTCAACACAAATATACGACTAGGCCAAAAGCCCTTTGGTAATCAAATCAGCACCCACTAATTCAGTCTCTCTTATAGACGGTATCGGTATCTCGATTGTTGTTGGTTATGACCTGTCCGAGTTCGATCAATTGGTTCGTCGGCATTCATGAGGAATATGGTTAGAAAGCGAAATGAAAACCTGATCTAGTCTTCCAAACCGCTTGAACATCAATCAATTGGTTCGTCAGCATTTATGAGGATACGGTGAAGTGAAAACTTATGTGGTCTTCCAAACCGCTTGTACATCAATCGGACTCGACCAGTAGGGTCGTAACCCCATAGCTATAACCACTTTCAATATAGTGTAACCCAAACCAAATCGATATAAAACCAGTCTTTAACCTGAACTGAACCAATATCAACTTGATCATTTCCCCAACAAACGAATATCAACTTGATTATTTCCCCCGACAAAAAACCCATTTCAATCCGAATCAATTTAAAAAAAAAAACAGTTGACTTTTATTGACCAAAATCAATTTTAAAAAAAACAGGTGACTTTTATTGACCAAGCCGAATCCATTTGTAGATCTCTAGGTGCGACCTTGAGACTCTTTATAAGAGGTTTCTTGATGTTTATAGCTTAAGTCCAACCCCATCATACAATTGTCAAAACAATTCCTTGAATTTATGCTTACATCTCTGAAACAAACACCATATCAAAGTCCATAGCAGGCAATTTAATAAAACACTAAGACAAAAAGTTACTCTAATGCCAAGGCAAAAACAGGATTAAAAAAAGCAGCAGCAAATGGAGTACAAATAAAAACACTGTTATGAGAAAATCAGAGAAAACATGTATGGTCTCGTCATATGAATGCGACATCAATTATGTATAACAAGACATTAACATGATAGGCTGCGGCGATGACATCTTTCCTCTTTTCAACAACCACCTCTTAACGCAAGAACAAGATGCAGTACGGAACCCCCTTCAATGTTGTAATCCTTTGCTGTTTTGTCATCTGCAAGCTGCTTCCCAGCATATATCAGCCTGCCACCAAACACACTATTATTAGTACAAACAAATTCTTTTCTATTCTATTCTATTCTATTTATTCTGTTCTATTCACACTTAAATTAACAAACATGCTCCTTTAGCAAAACTTATTTACATGAAAAACCTCAGACAATAAAACTTCCATCATAGATGAAAAGTTTTAACCAACTCTTATACATAGGGCAAGGCTTATGTGGTTCTTGGTTTTGTGTTGAAGGTGATGCTAGTTATAAAAATGGAATATTATTATCATCATCATGCATCAAATAACATTATGATTTCATAGTACAAAGAACAAAACCTAGCTATCATATAGGGTCTTGGGAGGTTGAGATGAGATGAGGGCACACTTTACCTCTATCCCAAGGGATAAATAGGCCGCTCCTAAGAATACCCTTGACTCCAAAAAAAATATATATATATCTTTTCCCTTTTTTCTTGAGAAACACAGAACACGGTTAATAGTCACAAGCAAACATGCAAGTAAAAAACTCATACAAGAAAGCAGACCTAAAAAGAAACTCATACAAGGTTAAAGGCATACCAAGGACTAACGGCTCACCTACTAAAAGCAGACCTAAAAAGAAACTGTCTATCTCCACTTACTACTAACGAATAAATCTTTTTTGAACAACCAACGAATAAAGCCCGGCTACTCGGGCTTTATTTCAATTGAACCTATTTCAAAGAAAACCCAACTCCGTCGGGTGGTAAACCCCGGGGGCTCCAGGGATTGAACACTACTAGGGCAAGTCCTCGTGGTTAGAGATGATCTTAATAAATCTATAGAAAAGCATATCATAAACTCCACAAGGTAATGATAGTAATTATGTCTATAGATGCTTAAAAAAGAGTTTGACTATTCTAAAAAGTGATTAGGATTAATAATTAAAGTATAGAAGAGAGTAGAGTAAACCACCTTTGCTGCACCGGAGGGATTCCTTCCTTCTCTTCAACTCTTTCCTTGATTCTATCGATTGTATCAGTCGGCTCGATGTCGATTTCAATTTCCTTCCCTGTAAGAGTCTTAACCTTGATCATAGTTCCTCCTCTCAATCTCAAAACAAGATGAAGAGTTGACTCTTTCTGGATATTGTAGTCAGCAAGTGTTCGACCATCCTCTAACTGCTTCCCAGCGAAAATCAATCTCTGCTGGTCCGGAGGAATACCTTCTTTGTCCTTCAAAATCAAAATAACCTACCTCAGCCTATTATTTAACCTAATCGCAACTAATCAATCTGTTTCCAACCTAGTTTATAATCCAAAATCGAATTTAGAATTCAGATAACACGATCAAAATCGAAATTAGAACCCTAGTTGTATCAATTTCAGCAATTGGAAAATACGAGAGGAGTTTTGAAGGTGAGAAAGTGGAACCTGGATCTTGGATTTGACATTATCGATGGTGTCGCTGCTCTCGACTTCGAGAGTTATGGTCTTCCCGGTTAGGGTTTTGACGAAAATCTGCATAGTTTGTTTGTTTGTTTGATTGATTGGTGTTGGATTGAGGGATGGGTGGTTTTATAAACGCATAAGCTGCGTTGCGTTTAATGAACGCGGAAAGTTGACTCTTTTAATCATGTCAAATGCTTATTCTCGACTACTATTCTTATTCTACTCACGGGTGGGTGCTCTTACATGGGTCACGTATTCGTGGGTTGACGGGTTAACCTAACATAATTTGAAAAATTTGAGACGGATCCAAACCCGACTTGAACTATAAAATCAAATCTAACAACAATATGAATATTTTTTTGTTTCTAACGGCAATTTGGATCATGTCGATTGCATTACCGATCCACCCGATCATCTTAATTCCTTGTCAGAAGGAAACTCACCATAGGTGAGAAAAAACTCATTGGCTTAACCTGGACCCTCATTTATATATTTGTTATAGGTGGGACTTGAAACCAATACCTCTCACTTTTAATGTTTTTGAGTACACCACTTTAACCAATCAAGCTAGAGATCATTGGTCAAACATGATCCTTTCAACCTGGTTTTATATTTGTTTTTCCTCAACTACATATTGTGTGGGGAACACAATACCCAAAGGGTATTAGTTTTGCTAAACACTAGGAAGTAGGTGATGATGGTTGTGTAAGTGTGTAGACATACTTGGTAGTTTGTATAGGAAAGTTTAGTTAGGAGATCAGTTAAGCAAATGAAATGGTGATGGTTTGGTTGCTAGAAACCGACGAGAGAGAGGGGTAACGGGCCGAAGGTGGTGGTTGCATGGGGTTCAGATGCCATGCAAAAAGGTGGCGAAGTCCAGGACTAACCGGGTCGGGTCGGACCAAGCAAGGGGTCGACGGATTTGAATAAATAAATTTGAGCACGGGTGGTTATGTGATGAATGGGTACGAGTGATTAAATAAAACGTTAGGCTACGAGGCTGATAATCTTGGTGATTTTACGTGTAAAAAAGTGTATACGTGAACGGGTTTTATTAAAACGCTAAAAGTTTACGTCAAATAATATCTAACGATAAAAGGTTATAATAATGCACGTAAAAGCAGTGTTTTAAAAACCAGTTCGAACCGGGCGGTTGAACCGGTTCGACCAGATTTTTTGGGGGTCTCCGGTTTTTTCACGATTTTTTACGAGATTCGAACCGGCTTCCGGTTTTGACCGGTTTTTCCTGGTTAAACCGGTCCGGTTCAACCGATTTTCTTGTAGTTTATTTTTTTGAATTATTTTTATTACATGTGTGTACTTTATTGTTATTTTCTATAATTTGTGAACTTTAATACTTATATTTTCTTGTGAAATACGTATTTGGTATTATTTTTTAATGGATTAAAATTGTATTTTAACTATTTTTATTGTAGTGTACAAGTTTATTAGCATTTTTATAAACCGGTTGAAACGACCAGTCTAACCGGTCCGACCGATCAAACCGGCCCCGAAAACTTTTCCGGTTCAACTTCAAAACCGGTTTTTAAAACATTCCATAAAAGTTAAATATCTAAATCGTTACAAGCTGATAAAATATTAAACGTCCAAATGGTGACGGTTTGTACGTAATATATAATTACTACAAAGATGATGGGAAAATATAAAATCTTTTTATATTTCTTGTTGTTGAAATTCCAATTATAAAATATGAAATTTCATTGTTAATAATGGATAAATACCAAATATTGTCACGAGATTACGTCAAGACTTATAATAGGTTTGCATGAAGTGATACCTAAGTTAAATGTAAACCTAGGTTAAGTGCATAAATACCAGTTAAACAAATAGTAAAAAATAGCGTGTTGACTTGATACGTACGGGTTGTCATGTTCTCCTTCGGTTGTGGGAATTTCTCGAAATTCAGTCTAAGTCATTAACATTAGCATCATTAGTAAAAAGATGAGAGTATTTCGACTGAAATTGATCTTCACGTTCCCAAGTATATCCAGGCCCTCGGCGTAAGTTCCATCGTACTTTAACATTAGGGATACGGCTACGCTTCAGTTTCTTTACCTCACTGTCAAGGATTTCAATGGGTTCTTCGACGAAATGAAATTTGCCATCGATCTGGATCTCATCAAAAGGAATGACGAGGGATTCATTGGACAAACACTTCTTTATATTTCACACGTGAAACGTGTCGTGAACACCACTAAGCTCGGGCGGTAACTGAAGTCTCTAAGAAACGGGTCCGATTCTCTCAAGAATCTCGAAGAGACCAATGTAACGGGGGTCTAGCTTACCCCATTTTCCGAAACGGATTACACCCTTCCAGGGTGATACCTTCAACATAACTTTATCTCCCACTTGGAATTTCAGAGGTTTGCGTCTCACATCAGCATAACTTTTCTGACGATCACAGGCGGCTTTTAATCGTTTCTGGATTTGGAAAATTTTCTCAGTAGTTTCATAGATAATCTTAGGACCAGTCATATGGCTATTTCCAACTTCAGCCCACCAGAGAGGAGAACAACACTTTCTATTGTAAAGTTCCTCGAAGGGAGCAGCTTGAATCACTACTAGAAAAAATGCCTTTCTTGACGCGCAATGCGTGTCAAGAAAGGGGTCAGATGACGCGCATTTGCGCGTCAAGGAAGGCCATGTCAAGAAGCTTCTTGACGCGCAAAATGCGTGTCATCCCGTTCTTGACGCGCGAACGATGACACGCATTTTATGACGCGCAATGCGCGTCATAAATTGCACGTCAAGGAAGCCCCCGTCATAAAAGGAGATGACACACATTTTTACGCGTCATGGATTAATAAAAAATAAAAAAATCTTTTTTTAATAGAATCACTAATTTTCACATTAAATGCCAATTAACCTGATAATACACTATGAAAAATAAGGAGTGCCAGGAGTTTTCATACGGCTGTGCTTCTTAAAACGCCCAGCCAAAATCAAATTAGTCCTAGGGGAGACATGAGCAATACCTTTAGAAGTGTTAATCGCCAAATCCAAGCTAATTTTAGGAGAAGAAGACACAGCCCGTCGTTGATTCATAACATCCTCAATCTCACTGAATGAACTGAGCTCTTTCTCTTTGCTGCTAAACGAGTGTTATGAGCCGGTGATTCACTTACCCCATCAAAAATTATCGGTTGATTAAGAACAATCATTACCCGAAGCCATACCTGCCAAAGAAGATGCGATCCCCTTGCAAGCATCCCCAATCGAAGAGCCCCCAGTAATCGGTTGAAACCCAAGTTGCGGAGGAAGCGAGGTAGTACCATCAGGAGGGTCTGGAGGCTTCAACGCCTCATTCCGAACAAGGGAATGAGAATCTCGGACCATAAATAGAAATTAATTACGGTGAGATGGAGAGACTCAGTAGTCTGATCGATGGATTTAGGGCAAGGGAAAATGGGCGATGGATTTAGGGCAAGGGAAAAGGGGCAACTACGGTGAGATGGAAAATTGAAGGCGGGGGATGGTGATTAGGGCAACAGAGATGTAGTTAGGCGAAATAAATGAGAATAGTAGGCGGGGAATGAAATTTTGGGTAAAAAATGAGCGGGAAATGAAAAACATAAAACGACATATCCAAGATGACGCGCGCCTTTTTAGTGTACTCCGTATTTTTTTATGACGCGCAAATTACGCGTCATCTACTTTTAAAATTTTATAATTTATGACAGATTTTTAATGACACGCGTTTTTGCGCGTCATAAAACTAGCGCGCGTCATCGTTCGCGTGTCAAGAAAAGCCATGTTTCTAGTAGTGAATGCTGGTATGGTAACTTTTATTGTAGGAGAACTCTGTGAGGGTCAGATGGTTATCCCTACCATTTCTAAAAGCAATGACGCAGGCACATAACATATACTTAATAGTCTGAATGGTTTATTCACTTTGGCCATCTGTCTGCGAATGGTAGGCAGTACTCATGTCAAGGCAGGTACCCAAAGCTTTCTGTAATGATTGCCAAAATCTTGACGTAAATCGGTTGTCCCTATCTGAGATGATGGAAACTGGTACGTCGTGTCTAGAGATAACTTCTTTTCAAGTAGATTCTAGCAAGTCGTTCCATTGAATCAGTCTCTCTGATCGACAGGAAATGTGCGGACTTTGTCAGTCGATCACCCAAATAACATCGTAACCAGCACGAGTCTTTGGCAGCTTCGTGATAAAATCCATCGCAATCTGTTCCCACTTCCACTAGGGAATCTCTGGTTGAACTAGTAGGCCCGACAGCTTCTGATATTCAGCTTTAACGTTTGAGCATGTCAGACACTTACTGACATAAGTAGCAATATATGCCTTCATATTCGGCCACCAGTATAGTTCTCTTAGACTATGATACATCTTATCAGCACCGGGATGAACAAAGTACCTAGACTTGTGGGCCTCGTCCATGACTAGGTTCTTCAAACCTCTGTAAGGAGGCACCCACAGTCTATTCATGAAGTAATGAGCTCCATCTGGCTTGATCTCAAATTGACGTTCCATGCCGCGCAGGCATTCATCCTTTTTCTTCCTTCAGGGCTTCGATTTGAGCTTCATGAATTTGCAATGTGCGATTAGTATGTATGGTCATACCAAGCGCTCGAACTCGAAGAGGCTTGACTCTTTCCTTTTTACTCAAGGCATGTGCAACAACGTTAGCCTTACCAGAGTGGTAACAAATCTCACAATCATAGTCTTTGAGTAGTTCAACCCATCGTATTTGTCGCATGTTCAGCTCTTTCTGATCAAAGATGTATTGGAGACTCTTATGGTTAGTTAATGCACTTCGTACCATATCGATAGTGCCTCCAGATCTTGAGAGTAAACACAACGGCACCAAGCTGCAGATCATGGGTTGTGTAATTCTTCTCATGGATCTTCAATTGTCAGGAAGCATATGCTATGACTTTGTCACGCCGCATTAACACGTAACCCAAACCATGGTGGGACGCGTCGCAGTACACGACAAAGTCTTATGTTCCTTCAGGTAAGGATATAATTGGGGCTTTACATAGTTTTTGCTTTAATAACTAAAAAGTGGCATCCGGTTTCTCATCCCAAATGAACTTCTTATCTTTCTGAGTCAGGGCGGTCAAGGGCGGGGCTATTTTGGGGAACTTCTCAATGAACCTACAATAGTAGCCAATGAGACCTAAAAAATGACAAATTTCAGAAGGCGTTGTGGGAGCACTCCAGGATTTGATGGCTTCAATCTTCGAGGGATCAACATGAATGCCACGGTCCTTGATCACGTGGCCTAAGAAATGTACCTCGCGAATCTAGAATACACACTTTGAAAATTTCGCATGCAATTCTTCTTTCTTCAGCAATTCCAGAATCAACTTCAAATGTTGTTCATTCGCTTCCTTACTACGAGAGTAGATCATGATATCGTCAATAAGCATGATAAAAAATTTATCTAGATACGATTTGCACACACGATTCATTAGATCCATGAATATCGTTGGCGCGTTCGTCAAACCAAAGGACATAACTAGAAACTTGTAATGACCATAACGAGTTCTAAATGCGGTCTTGGCTACATCTTCTTCGCGGACTCGAAGCTGATGATATTTGAAACGTAGGTCAATCTTTGAGTAGAAACTTGATCCTTGTAATTGGTCAAAGAGATCGTCGATTACCGAGAGTGGATAACGGTTCTTCACCGGTAGCTTGTTCAGCTCATTATAGTCAATGCACATATAAAAGGATCTGGCTTTCTTCTTGACAAACAAGATAGAGGCTCCCCATGTGACATTTGCATATTTATTTGTGACCCGACCCGTTTCCATTAATCAATGCAATTTCGACTTTCTTTAAACATTTAATCGTGAGGAATTTGTGTTTTGATCATATACATGCATACATATACTATTATTCATGCTAAAGTCATACCCGAGTCAACCCAACACGTGACCAACGGTGATATTATTTGATAACTCTAAAAATATACATTAATGGTGAAACAATAGTAAAAATTATAAAAGTTAAGTTTTATAACATTATACTCTTTTATAAATTTGTGACTCATATCATTATTATTCTCACGGAACATTGATCTGGCCGAAGTTCAAGCGGACCTGCGTTGTCCGGACGTTGCCGAGGTCAGGCGGATGTCGTTCCGGCTGAAGTCCGAGTAGAAAGGTTCAGGCGGATGTCGTTCCGATTGAAGTTGATTCATTAAAGTTCTATACCCCCTTTAGTTATAATCTCACTACACAATTATGATCATTAATTAGAAAAGCATGGCAAAATGAAACTCCTTATTTTATTTCTCTATCTCTCGTTTATATGGTAGCAAAAAGACCACACACACTATTTAAATCTATCAAAGACTAAAATTAGTTCTCAAAGACTAAAATTTCGTATATAAATATCCAAGCTATGCAGTATTTTTCTCACACCTTCACCTTCACATAAATTCTACCAGGTTCGTTAGGACCACTTCTATAACCCGTATCTCTTTCATACTTCGTCCAAATCCATCAATTCTTATCCAGAAATCTTCCCTTATGAGTCCTCTAAAATTGTCAACTTACCTCACTCAAATTTGATAAGAACTAAGCCCTCTAGACAGATTTGAATGACGACTGCTCCAGAAGCTCGCTGCTGTGCGACTTTGTTTTCCATAGCACATTTGAGGTACCAAACGAGATCGGTTTAAGCTGATTCTTTTTCCTATCTCTTCCTTTTTTCAAAGTACTTCATTTTAGACTAACAATCTGTATCATTTGGCTTCCTAAATCGCTCAGAATATTCTCCCGAAGTCGACCAAGTTTTCTGCCAGAAAAACTTAAGAACTCTTCGAGGCTTCAAGTATTGATCCAAGCTCAACCGCCATCTTCACTACCTTCTCCTTGCTTGCTTAATGTGAGAAAAACATCTTATCATATATTCCTTAAATAATCGTTCCTGTTTATATCTAAGAACACCCATTAAAAAGGCTTGTTGGTTAATCACCTTTAAAGGAAAACTACTCAACTTTAAATTCTGTAAATCACAGATTCGTTGTTGGACTTTAAACCAGCCATATCTTGGTCATTTTGAACTCAAATTTAACAAACTCAGACTCCACGTTCAAGTTCGTCGAGTTAGATTTCCAATGGTATATAGTTTGCCTTCTAATTCAAACTGAGCAACTCACAACAATCCCTAAAAAAAGGTGCGTGTTTCACCTTCTGTTTTGTGAGGCTGTTTTGAGCTATCTATTAACATTTTGTTAAAACACATTCTAAACAAAAGTTGTTTGGCATACTTTAAACTAACAATCTGTGAAGTTTGATAATTTTTAGATGACGTTTGATATTTTAAAAACGCACTCAAAGTCACAGCACATAAGCTGTCCAAATTATCCAAATAATACACTAAACCAAAAACAAATATATCACCAATGGTCAACGGGTTAACTCATATAAAACAAGATTCAACTAGTCTAAGTGGGCGACTTAGACATTCGATTCATATCGCTAAGATTTAAGGTGTCTTTTTATAATCTAGGACACGGATAATGATAATCGTCTTCATATCACTTGGACTAATTTCATATCTCACTCACCGCTTCAAGTGAGTATTCATAATCCCTTTTCATCTTCAAACACTGGGATGTAACATTTATACATATTCAAGTATCAAATTCTTTATTCATTTTACAAACCACGCGATTTCATTCTATGTCTTTGTGTGATTACATGCTATATGTTGAACTATGGTTTTATATGAAAATTCAGTTTTCAAGCGTAATCAGTAACATACAAGCCTATGGTAACAATGATGGATCCATCAGACTGACAACCCACCTGAATTTGACCGGTTTGACATTCGGATGATTGAAACCTATTTCATTAACTTCACTTGCGAGTTAAGGGCGCTAGTCAACAAAGGTTTGGTTATGCACATTCAAATTCAATTTTGGTTTATTCATACATGCTTGGTTCTACATTTGACATTTGAGTCGTTTTCAATATACTATATGTAATTATAACCATATGTTTACTCACCAACTATTTTTAGTTGACACTCTCTATTTTTATACATGTTATAGGAAATGCAGTTTGAGCCATACTTGATTGATGCTACGTCTAGGATGCTTTGAACCTAGATTAACTAAATCAAACTTTATCCTTATATAATGTTACGTGTGTTGATTCCTGCTATAAGACTTGAAATTTGGTAATGAATAATTATTGAGACTTTACTTATTGTCATGAGCATTTGGATAATCATCATGCCCCGACGTAAATTATGTCGTCGGTTGGGGTGTGACACCCCACAGAGAAGCTCGGTCTTATAAAGCCTTTCTAGAAGTTCTTGCAACTGATTGGACAGTTCTTGCATCTCTGAGTCACCAAAAAGATCATGCATCATCCCCCAGTCGGGTTTCACCAGTCCGACTGATGAGTTTTCGACTCCTCAAATGGTCTGCATTACACAAGATACATTTGTTCAAAAAGGTGACAATAAACTTTTAATATAAAGAGTTTTCATAAAGTCATTAGTACACATCTTAAGATGAGCTTATAAATTCATTTCACCAACCTGCAAAAGGCTTGTTTTCCCCCAAGTGAGTGTAAGAGTTTAGCCAAGCATGACTTAAGGATTTGCTTAATAGAAGATGATTAGTTCATAGACAAACTTTAAACAAAATCTTTTTAATTTAATATTCTTACAAACTTGACGTTGAATGCTTAAAAGCACTGAAAACAAATGGCTCAAAAGTAAAAACAAAGATTTAAACTAAGAGGGAAGAAAGAATTGAGCAAGTTGTATAATGGGAGGTTGGCTAGATTATTTAGGCGAAAATAGAACCAGGCACATCGTGCCTGATCAGGGGCACGGGTCGTGCTTGTCAGGCGATCTTCAATAATCATGCAGGGTCAGGGGCACAGGCCGTGCTGGATCAATGACACGAGCCATGCTGTGTCTGGAGCAGAAGTCAACCTCTAGAAGGTTTGAAGGTCCGAAATCAACCAAACAACACGATATCTAGACAAATACGGGTGTGGAATCCTCGTACAAGCTTGATTCAAGAACAATAGTGGAAGAATAGACGAGATCTTGTGAAAAGATGAAGTCTTGAATGATGAAAACCCACTAAAGGAAGCTGATCGTAAACACAAAAGAGAGAGAGAAATCGTAAATGGTGAAATGTGTATAGAAAAGCTTAATCATAAACACAAACATATGAGGCTTATATAGTCCTCATAGATAATCGTAAACCTAGTTGAAGCCCACATGGCCCAATCATAATCACTAACTAGCCCACTAACTAAAAGATAAACAAGCCCAAAACAAAACACAATTAGCCCAAATACAAATGTTCATGCCTCATATAATTATAGCCCAACAATCTTCCCCTAGGCATGAATCATTTGAACCTTCAAGGCAGCAGCAAATCAAACCGGAATGAGGTTTGAATGTTGTTCGACCACCACCTGTTCTCCACAATCTTCTTTGCTGCCCCATCAAAAATACCAACCCTTATAGCATTCGCCATGTCATTCTCGTCTCCAAGGATGGGTTGGGTGGCCAGAAGCTTGATATCTCTCTCACCAAATCTAAGCAAATCCACCGGGTCATAAAATCTGAATTGACGCATCGGCTTGCAGAGAACCACCACTTCATGTGTTGTTGGATCGTAATACCAGCAATCAAAGTTTCTTACCAGTGTTTCATCCTCGATCTCGTCCAACATAGTAATCACCCTTGTGCGCTTAGTTGGTGGCCTCCGTGCTTCCCCAATAGACTCCCCTGTCACAGGGTCAGTCCCGGTCTCTCTCCACCTGACCTCCTTCAGCTCGAAATCTCTGAAATCATTCTCCATGTGGCCTAGCAGATTATCTCTGATCTGATTACCTTCTGGTCCATTCCACCTGTTAATAAATGGAGCTCTCAGAAGGCTCCTGATCTCAGGCTCAGTCCAGGAGTGGAATTGAGCACGTGTAGAGTAGTACTCCACTGGACTATAGCCGTCACGGATCACGACAAAGATTTTCTTCTCCATATCGTAGTGCCAACATAAGATTGCCTCACGACTCCCACGCTTATCAATTGAGCTTTCACCAACGTCAATGGTGTACTGTGTGGGAGCTGGTCCTTGGAAAAACTCCTTGAACCAGTTTTCGTGAAATCTTGGAGCCTTTGAGATGATCCTGCCACAGTGGGCGTAATCCGGCATCACTATATTCTCATCTCCTTCGTCAGTCTCCATTGCATCAGCAGCTTGATTTCCCTGAGATGAACTCTGACCAGGGGCACCTGTGTTGTTAGGCCCTACACCATCTGTCAGAGCATTAACCTTCCTTCTCAGGTCCTTTATCATCTTGTAAAGATATTCCATTCTTTCCTTGTCTGCCACCTCATACTCTCTCATATATTTGCTGCTTGCCTCCTCCTTCTCTCTCAAACGCTGGTTTTCTTCCATGAGAGCCTTGATCTCATTCTGTCTGATCCTATTCTGAGAGATCAGGAAGTTGATCTGAGGATCAGCACTAATCCTCAAATCTACTGGAAGCTCAGCAGCCATCAATGGGCGGAAACCTGGAGCCGCGAGTGGTTGGCTGGTCGCGGTAGAGATGCTCACTCTAACCGGACTTGGAACAACGAAAGTGCTCTCAACCTCCAGAAATTGCCTATCTTCACGTACAGGGCTTTGCACGTTCAGAATCGGACTAGCTTGCTGCACAGGGGCAGGTTGATCATCACCATCTTTAGTCTGTGTGAGAGACGGTTGCTCTTGAAGGGCTTCATTAACAGTTTCTTCTTGACCACTGGCACCCTCAGAACTGGGTCCAGCTGGTTGTACAACCAAAAGGCTTGAGCTTGTCTTGGTGAACTTGAACCGTATGCTCCTAGGATCAGATTTCTTTCGCGGAGATGGTTCACGAGCAGGGACGGGTTCTTCTATGAAAGCTTCATCAACGTTTATATTCAGCTCAGGAGGTGTATCATCACTGCCAGACGACCCAATCATATCTTCTCTTGACCTTTTATGGGTTAGTGGCTCCAAGTCCCCATAAATATCATCTTCAGTT
The DNA here is from genome assembly GCA_039602395.1 of Deinandra increscens subsp. villosa. Taxonomy (NCBI): domain Eukaryota; kingdom Viridiplantae; phylum Streptophyta; class Magnoliopsida; order Asterales; family Asteraceae; genus Deinandra; species Deinandra increscens. The sequence goes on from JBCNJP010005685.1 coordinate 21,526, forward strand.
ATGTCCTGGCCAGTAAGGATGTCATCCATTATATTTTCTTCATCTGAGGGAATGGCATCTTCATCTTGAACATTAACAGCTTGAGTTACTGTCAAGTCTTGATCTTCGGCAATTGATGCATTAACTTCAGGAACATCTGCCTCTGGCTCAGTGTCATCCAATACCTGTTCCCGTGCAACTTCAGGGAACGCACCTCTCTTCGTCCATTCCAAACTTCCTTCAAAAGATTGCTTACCCGCTCTATCCTGCGTTTGCAAGCCAAAGACTCCAAAATCCATGACCTTCACATCAAGCTTCTCAACTCTCTCCTCTATCATTGGATACTTCTTCATCACTACCATTTGAACGAACCTTGGCGTCATTAGAAACTGCTCTCTGGCACTCAGTTCTGCACTGCCTATCCATTCAATCAGCATCATCCTTGAGTAGTTAAAATTCCAGTCTAAGGCCAATGCTACGAAGGCAGTTCCATGGAGTTGGTTTAACTGATCAAAACTCGTTCTCTTGCCTAGGAAAGATTTCTGCATGTAATGCGCCAGGCACCTCCAGTAGTGCGGCAGAAGCTTCTTAAAGATGGGCGGAAATTTTCCTTCATACCCCATTGATTGCGCACCTGCCAGAACTACCTCCTTCGGATACTTGATAGGATGTGAAGCATCATCAGTGATGTTCAGCCCCTGCCTTATGTCTTCTTCCTCAATAACAATTGGTCTGTTATTGACCGTTGCAGTAATCCTTGTTTTGTCAGAATTTGCCCTGGCAGTTCCCCAAAATTCTCTAACCAGCATCTCGTCGATGAGAACATTTGTCCTCAAGGCATGGTTAATCTTGCACGTGTTCATTACAGCCACCAGTGAGTAAAATAACTCCATGTGTTTTTCTGGCGGGTCTTCTAGGTATGCCGGCATGCAATGGTCTGGTTCATATTTTATATCTCCAATCAGCATCTCTTCAGCCATCTGAGAAAGACAAGACATATGCATCAGACATATTCAATCTTTAACAAGCAATCATGATTATTAACCCTTTACTTGTTCAATTGACGATCACATTTTACTTTTTGACCTTCACAAAATTTCAATTTGAACATTTTAGGGAAAATAATTGAATTAAGCACATGCTTACAAATACCGACAAATTTTATCTCAAAAACGACCAACTTACTGAGATTCTCAAAATTATTAAGTGTTTAGAAATTTAATTATCAATTTATGAGAGTTCACGACTTCTTAAAAGGGTTTACGATTCATAAAAGATATTACGATCCAAAACAGTGATTACGATCACTTAAATGGGTTCACGATAAGGTTAACTTTTGGCCCAATCGTAAACGAATTGATCCAATCGTAAACAACGTCAAACGGCCCAAACTTTATCGTAAACGACTTTTGTCGTTTGCGCGAGTCGTAAACAAGCCAATCGTAAACATTGACTCGTAAACACCCATCGTAAACGCCAAATCTTCATCTTCTTTATTGAGACGGTCGTAAACACCGTATACCGCCATGGATGAAACCTGCAACTTATCGTAAACGCAGTTAATCACATCAATATGCAATAAAATCACAAACATCTACCTTTACTGAGTTCTAAGCACAAATCCGACAACAGAACACCGAGAAATTCGACTTGAAAACAGTGACACTTGAAATTTAGGGTTTGAATCGAAAAGTCGAGAAAATCACCGACAGATCTGATGTAAACAAGGGGTTTTTGAGGTTTTCTGGTCCGAAAAGGATTATGAAGATGATGGTGTAGACGGATTGCGTTATGGTGGTCGGAGGCGGCTGGAAACGCAGTTTCCGACGAGGCACGGCGGTGAATTAGGGTTTTCTGCAGAGGGGTCGTAAACGGAGAAGGGGCTGAAATCGTAAATGCGAAAACAAATCGTAAATGTGATATTTATATAACCAATTTACACATTGCCCCCTCTAAAAACCGTAAACATTAAAACTTTTCATTTAACCCCCTAAACTCTCAAAAACCATTAAGTTCACCCCAAACTTTGATAATTCTCATAAACATTTGAAAATTTTGACATTTGAGAATTTTACAAAACTTCCCCTCAGACTCATACCCCGAGTATCCGATCATGATCAAAAATTTAAGAAATTAAAAAAATAACACAGATAAGAGTAAAACCAAATTAAAATATTTACAAACTTTCCTCAGAAATTTCAAATATTCACATACCTGGTGCTGGTATTTTTCACAGATAATATCAGACAGGTCTTTGACTGAGGAACCCTTTTCAGCTTCCGTTACTAGACACTCTAGAACAATTGTCAGGTGATTTGAACACAGAAACTCACATCCAGTAAAGTGCTTAAATATAGTACAGATTTACCGATATGTTTAACCGTCCCCACACCCAATTTTCCATAGCAAAACCTACCCAACCTCAGAGTTTATTGAGGATTCACAAACCCCCAACTTGAGGAACCATGCAACACTGTTTTTGACTACCACTTATTTTCTAGTTTTTCATACATTATCAGTTGATGATCAGGTCGGCCGCATAAGCACGCAGAGAAGACCAACTGAATAATTTTCTTTTCTTTTCTTTTTCTTTTTCAGAATATTCAAAATTTTTTTTTAATTCTTTTTCTTTTTCTTTTCTGTGGTGTTGTCTTATACAGTATAAGCATGGCGTGTGAGAGAGTGAATACTAGGTAAATACCACTCTCAACCCGTTTTTGTCGGGACTCAGTTTTTTAAACCATGTAGACTAGGATGGGAAACTAAACATGTATAGAGTTTAAGATTACTGCACTTACATAGATGATCATTGTTTTGGTTGAGCTTACCGACATATCATCTTCGAGAAATCTTTCACATCAGCCTTACACGTGTCAGTCTCCAACCGTCATTAAGCATTTAAGTCCTATCAAAAGACATCATAAAAACCTTTCAGTTTAACCAGCACCATTTTTTCCCCTGTTTTTGTGAGGCTTTTGAAACAAGACTCAATTTTTCAGTCTTTATTTTTTTTTATTTTTTTTAAGTAAAATTTAAAAATCAAAAACTCTGTACAAAAACATAGATGATCAGATCATTCCTCGAAGGCAATCATCTTCAGGCCTTCAACACAAGATTCAAAATTAGGACGAGGAAGGGGTTTTGTAAAGATGTCCGAAACATTCTGATCGGAGCTTACCTTTTGTAGCTGAATCAGCTCACGATCAAAGCAATCACGAATAAAATGTACCTTGATATCAATGTGCTTGGTTTTGGAATGTTGGACGGGGTTTTTCACAATCTCAAGAGCAGCAGCATTATCACAAAATATGGGAGTGTTAACGAATTCCATACCGTAATCCGTGAGCTGGTTTTGGATCCACACTACCTGTGAAGTACCGGCAGATGCGGCCACGTACTCAGCTTCGGCAGTTGATTTGGATACGGTATGCTGCTTCTTGCTCTGCCAAGAGATGAGCCTATCTCCCAGGTACTGACATCCTCCAGTAGTAGATTTCCTGTCAAGGTCACTACCTCCATAATCACTGTCAGTAAAAGCATATAATTGAAAATCAGTGTTCTTCGGGTACCAAAGACCAAGCCTAGGCCTGCCCTTCAGATACCTGAAGATACGTTTAACAGCAGCTAAATGAGAGAGTTTAGGGTTAGCCTGATATCGAGCACACACGCAAACTGCATACATGATGTCTGGCCTGCTTGCTGTCAAGTACATTAGTGATCCAATCATCGACCGATAATGGAATTCACTCACTGACTCCCCGTTAAGATCCGCTGACAAGAGTGGTCTGGATGCCATGGGAGTGGCGATGGGCTTGCAATCCTGCATCTTGAACTTTTCCAGAATCTCATTCACATACTTCTCCTGATGAATAAGAATCCCAGAATCATTCTGCTTGACTTGAAGTGCAAGAAAGAAACTCATCTCGCCTTGGTCACTCATCTCAAACTTCTTCTTCATGATCTCCTCAAACTCGGTGCACAATTCTTCGTTTGTCGATCCGTAGATAATATCATCTACATACACTTGCACCATGATAATGTCTTCTTCCACCCTTTTTCTAAACAATGTTTGATCAACGACTCCTCTTGTATATCCATTCTCCACCAGGTGATTGGACAACGTTTCATACCAGGTTCTAGGAGCTTGATGCAAACCGTACAAAGCCTTATCCAGCAGATAAACGTGATCTGGATTTTCTTCATCTATGAACCCTGGTGGTTGAGCAACATAGACTTCCTCGTTCATCTCTGCATACAGGAAGGCAGTCTTCACATCCATCTGATGTACGGTAAAATTGAGATACGAAGCCACAACTAGAAAGATCCGAATTGCTTCCAATCTTGCCACCGGAGCGTAAACCTCATCATAGTCGATACCGTGGACTTGCCTGTGCCCTTGTACTATCAACCTTGCTTTGTTTCTTACAATGATCCCCGAGTCATCCTTTTTGTTCTTGTACAACCATCTCGTGGGAATCACCTGTTGGATATATGGTGTCCTGACCCGACAGATTAACGAACCCGACCGATATTGACCCGTAAGAGTTACACCCGGGTCAACGGACTATTATATCTAATTAATTGTTAATTAGAAATAAACGAACTAAATGGTGAATTAAATAAATATTAATTATTTATTTAAATCGACAAAATCTATCGGTTCAAAATACTCGGTAATTAAAAGACGAACCAATCAGTTGTTACCGGATTAACAGACTGATCGGTTGGTGGATTAAAGGAGATCGCGACCGGGCCCAGTCCGTCTGGCCCCGGTCCGCGAATTTAATATTAAATGAGAAAAGGAGGAGGATTGCAGACAAGTGACCAAAAACCCTAATCTCCTCTCTCTCTCTCTCCCTGCGCCGAACCCGTCGAAGCCGGCTCCTCCGCCGCCGACCGCCGTCGCCGCCCAGCCTCCACCACCGTGATCCGTTCGTGATTTCCGATGGATCCCCGTCTTGCCAGTATCTGTGCCCGACTCGAGAGCGAAGCAGTCGCAGCCCGAGCCGAAGCCGCAGCCCGAGCCGAAGCCGAAGCCGCAGCCCGAGCGCGCCGCCGCCGCCGCTGCCCCTCACGCGCCGCCGCGCGACCACCGACCGGTGGTTCTCGCGCTGCCGGCGCAGCCGAGACCACCGCGCCCGGTCGCGTCGTCGTGGTCGGCGCCGCTCTACCCGTCCGCCGCCGCCGCCCCTCCTCCGATCTCCGGCGAGTCGTTCGTTGTGGGATCGGTCCTGGTGGCCATCCCGACGGAGAAGGTTTTGTCACCACCACCGGTGGTATCCCTACCACCGCCGCCGCCACTACCGCCGCCGCCGCCTGTCGCCGCCGCCGCCGATGCCGCCGTCGATGATCTGTCTCGAAGATTCGAGTCAGACGTCTCAGTTCGTCCTAGCGCGAGCCCGTTGAATCCGGGTGTCTCGAGCGGTTGCTCGGATCCCGCCAAGGTATATCTAATTTATTAGATATTTAATTATTTATTTATTTTAAATAAATATATTTTTCTGTGTTTGTCGTGTTTCGGTGATTGATCCTGTTACGGTTGCATCCGCGTTTTAATCGTTTCCGCTGCCAAATTAATTGAGAATTAATTTAATTAATAAATCGGTTTTAACAAAATTAAAATCGGTAACCCGGATCCCACTGTAAAACCCAACAGTGGTATCAGAGCCATTATCACCGCGCGCAAACCAGATTCGGTCTTTTCGTGACCGATAGTTCGCAATTTCGACTTAAATCCAAATTGCGAATTAGAATTAATTTAATTTATTATTTTAATTCCATATATTATATTGTGTGTTACGGCCGACCCCTCTAATTTTGTGATCATGTATGAATGTCATGGCGTGATTTGTTTTTCTCTGTTTGGCCCAAGTTGTTGGCCCAATTGGTTGTTTTTGATTTTGGTTTATTGGACCCGGTTTTTGGGTTTCAAAGTTGTACAAATTTAGAGCTAGGTTACTAGAAGTAGTTTTAGTAATTGTAAATTTGTATGTAACCAAAAGTCGAAGACTGGACACACGCAAGAGGGATGTCAAAGCAAGTGGGAGCTGAACAGGATTCCAGATCGCACAGAGTTGCCATCTCGATCGTTCACCATTTTATAATTTAATTTATTTTAAATTGTCCCATATGATCTCGCTTGTATGGCTCGAGTGAGATCAAGACCTTATGCCGTTTAACACACAATATGCCATTCGCGACAACTTAGTAATTTAATTAGGTTAAATTAATTTACTGGTCCCGAGTGGAGATAGGGTTTTATCGTTCGTGTCTGACGATGATTAAATATTAAAAGTAATTAATATCCCTATTTGGTAATTCTTTAAAACTGGTAGTTCGTGCCATCCTATCTCAAGTTGAACTTGGAACGTATTTACCGGAGCATCAGTGTTGGAGTATTTCAACACCGCACTTGGTGCCGAGGGTACCTTCTAAGGTGAGTGACATTGGAGTATTTCAACACCGTGTCATCACAATCGACCATTTAGGACTACTATCGCTTTAAACGTACATGTTCGTGGTGTTGGAGTATTTCAACACCGCGCCACGGATGTGTACTGCTAAAGTGGGCACGGATGAGGCTAAACGTATCGCAAAATACAATTGTATGTATATAGCGGCCTCATACCGAGAATTGTGACTTGAGTCTCACAATTGACAATCGTTGTCAGTTTGTTTACACGGTTTTGCTCCTGAGGCTCATTTGGCGGTCTCAAGTGATCTCGTCTAAACGAATTCTCATTTCCTTAAAAATAAACCTTACCAACTTATTTTAAAGAAAAATAAACATCGAAAATACTGATTAAATTTACTTTGCTTATTTTCAGAAGGCTAAAGAAAACTCACCACCATTAAGTTCAATGGTACAACTCGACCCCTTCACTGAGTCTGGCTTTCTCGCATGGCAGACAACCCTGAGGAACCTTTTAAGGCTCTTCGGGAAACTCTATGTCATTGACCGACCGATCGCGAGTATTCCATCTTACTTGCTAAATGAGAACTCGCGGTCTGAGCTCCAAAAGCACACTGACGATGATAAGGACGTCACTGACCTGATGTTGTCTAGCATGACTCAGGATTATCGGTACAATTTCATGGGGATGTCTGCTTATGACATCATTCGTAAACTCAAGGATTTATTTGAATTGAGTCAGAGGACTGAGCGAGCTGATGCACTTTCACAATTTGTGAACTGCTCTATGGCTAACGACTCCTCTCCATACGATCATGTCATGCTGATGAAAGCGTATCGTGACAGACTGATCGACCTTGGCTACTCCATCTCTGACGGGATGGCTCTTGATGTAGTACTCAGATCTTTGCCAGAACATTATCGTATTCTTGCGATTAATTGTTCGGCTCAGTCGATCGAGGAGGTTATTCCGTTGATACCCAACGTGAAGATCAGGACCACGCCCGACGTGCTCAAGGTTACGAAAACAAAGATCTCCAAAGCCAAGAAGGTTAAAGAGGGCAAAGGCAAGAAACCACAGGTTCAGCCTCCTGAGGAGCGCCTGTGCTATGAGTGCAACAAAATGGGACACTGGCGTCGCAACTGTCCTGTTTATCTTGCAAAGCTGAAGATGACCAAGAACTCTAATATGGGTTGCTCATCAGGTATTTCAATAAATGTTATTGAACTTTTCACTGTTTCCTCCAATTCATGGGTATTTGATACTGGATGTGGTTACCACATTGTTAATGTTTTGCAGGAACCTGAGAAGTGGAAGAAGACAGAACGAGGCCGCATGGACCTCATCGTTGGTGACGGGAAGAAGGTCCCAGTACTTGCTACTGGAACATTTTCTTTTTCATGTTCTTCAGGCCTTGTAGTTAATTTGATTAACTGTTTATATGCACCTGGTTTATCCAGGAACATTATTTCTGTCTCTTCATTGTTTGAACAAGGATTTCGGTATAAATTTAATGGAAATATGATTTCTGCTTACCTTAATGATATCTTTTATTTCGAGGCTAAACCTCAACATGGAATATATGAGATAGATGTTCAAACAAACGACCAGCTCTATCATGTTTCTAAAAGAAACAAAGCTGATAGTAACGAATCCTCGTTATGGCACCATAGACTTGGTCACATAAGCAAGGCCCGCATCAAGAAGTTGCAAACTGCTGGCATTCTCGAATCCCAAGATGCAGATTCCTTTGATGAATGCGAGTCATGCTTATCTGGTAAATTAACCAAGTCACCCTTCACCCACACAGGTGAACGGGCCCAAGGTTTGTTAGGCGTTATTCACACCGATGTGTGTGGACCCTTTCGAACCGAGACGAGAAATCGTGAACGGTACTTCGTGACTTTCATCGATGACTACAGCAGATATGCCTATGTCTATCTGATGAAACACAAACATGAAACTTTTGAAAAGTTCAAAGAGTTTCAAAACGAAGTACAAAATCAGCTAACTCGAACTATTAAAATACTTCGATCAGATAGAGGCGGTGAATACCTAAGCGCTGAATTCCTAAATCATCTGAAGGAATGTGGAATCGTTTCACAACCTACTCCACCTGGCACACCCCAGTTAAATGGCGTTAGTGAGAGGAGGAATCGAACTCTGCTTAACATGGTTCGATCGATGATGTGCAGGACAACCTTGCCGCATTCCTTTTGGGGATATGCCATCTTAACCGCCGCTCGCCTAATAAATCTGGCACCGACCAAGAAAGTAGGAAAGACCCCATATGAGATATGGCATGGTTCTCTTCCCAAACTTTCATACCTCAGGGTATGGGGATGTGATGCTTATGTCAGCAGTGATTCTGATAATAAGCTCGATCCTCGAGGCGAAAAGGTAACTTTCGTTGGATACTATGGTAATACCGGTTATTACTTCTACCATCCCGATGCAAACACTGTTTCCATCAAGCGGAAAGGTAAATTCCTTGAGAAAGAATTTCTTACTCGAGGAACAAATAGTGATCCAGTGGATCTTGAAGAAATTCAAGATTCACCCAACCCTGAAGCGGTCGCTGTGTCTGACCGACAAGTTGTTGTCGCACCATCAAACCCAAACACAAGCACAAGCGTTCGTAGGAGCGAAAGAATACGACATGAGCCTGATAGATACCTTGGATATCATGAGGCCTTCGATGTTCTATTAATAGCCGATTCTAACGATGAACCTATTAATTATAAAGCTGCTATATCAGACCCGGAATCTGATAAATGGCTTGAAGCCATGAACGCTGAGATGCAATCTATGCGTGACAATCACGTCTGGGACTTGATTGAGCTACCCCCCGGTACACGGGCAGTAGGGAGCAAGTGGATCTTTAAAAGAAAAACTGACATGCATGGAAATGTGCAAACCTACAAGGCACGGCTTGTAGTGAAAGGTTTCACTCAAACTCAAGGGATTGATTATGATGAGACCTTTTCGCCCGTTGTCATGATCAAATCGATCAGGATTCTCCTTGCCATAGCCGCGTACCATGACTATGAGATATGGCAAATGGACGTGAAAACCGCCTTCCTGAACGGACAACTCGAAGAAGATGTCTATATGGTTCAGCCTGATGGTTTTGTCGATCCAGAGAATCCAAACAAGGTTTGCAAGCTTAGCAAGTCCATTTATGGACTCAAGCAAGCATCTCGAAGCTGGAATCTTCGTTTTGATCAGAAAGTCAAAGAGTTTGGCTTTGAACAAAACAAAGATGAGCCTTGTGTTTACAGAAAGGCAAGTGGGAGCGCTGTATCGTTCCTCGTACTGTACGTGGACGATATACTGATCATAGGAAACAACATACCCATGCTTAACGAAGTTAAGAAATGGCTTTCATCTTGTTTCGCCATGAAAGACCTTGGAGAAGCCGCTTATATTCTGGGAATCAAGATTCACAGAGATCGATCTAAGCGCCTTTTGGGACTCAGTCAAAGCACATACATAGATAAGATCATAGCTCGGTTCAATATGAGTAACTCCAAGAAAGGAGCAGTTCCCATGACTAAGGGAACAATATTGGACAAATCTCAAGCACCTAAAACGGAGCGCGAGATAAGCCAAATGGCATCGATCCCATTTGCCTCTGCTATTGGATCTATCATGTACGCCATGCTCTGCACACGACCGGATGTCTCGTATGCATTGAGCGTGACAAGTCGGTACCAACAGACGCCAGGGCTAGCTCACTGGACGGCTGTAAAGAACATACTGAAATACTTGAGAAACACCACTGACATGTTTCTCGTATTCGGGGGTGTTGATGAAGAGCTCACTGTAAGATGTTACACTGACGCCAGTTTTCAGACTGACCGAGATGACTCTCGCTCACAGTCAGGATTCGTATTCACTCTTAACGGAGGGGCTGTTTCTTGGAGAAGCTCAAAACAGCCAGTAGTAGCTGATTCTACTACTGAATCCGAATACATAGCCGCCTCAGAAGCTGCTAAAGAAGCTGCTAAAGAAGCCGTGTGGATGAAGAAGTTCATATCCGATCTCGATGCTATGCCAAGTATTAGGCAACCCATCGAGATGCTGTGCGATAACACAGGCGCTATAGCTCAAGCCAAAGAGCAACGGTCCCATAAGATGGCCAAGCACGTACTGAGGAAATTCCACTACATAAGAGAAGTAGTCGACAGAAATGAAATCAAGATAAGCAAAGTACACACAGATCAAAACTTAGCTGATCCCTTCACTAAGCCTATGACTCAGGAGACTCATATACGCCACAGAGAAGCGATAGGGCTTAGATTAGCTAAAGACATGTTTTGATTCAGTATTTGGATGTATGAACACCAACGGTTATCTATATTATTCTTATTCCATCTGTTTTATGCAATAATGAATTACATAACTGTGTTCAATATTTGTACGTTTAATCCCTGGACAATAAGTTCTTGTCCTAAATGTCCGTAGTCGATTAGTAAGTGGGAGCTATACTAAAGTAAGACTATTGTGACTGGTTGAACTTTAAAGTTGTTTAACGTTCAAACTCACAGACCTCATTGGTGAATGACGTTGGACGTAACTCGCATCATGCAACGCAAACATGGAAAACTTGCCTGCTTGATTAAATGCATGCTCTAATGTTTCCTTAGACCTGAGACGCATATTCGAACTCCTGTCTACTAAAGAACATTCTTTGATTGTAGCCTAACGTTGTCGCGTAACTGCCAGCCATAACGGCTACTTTTGGGAATGGCTCTGAGGTTTAGTGGGAGCTGTATGCCTCAACAAGGGATTCTGTACTCTTGCTTCGGCAACAGTTAGACATAAAGGCGCCCTCGTTGATTCCAAGTGATAAGTGTGAGGCCTCACCCAAACTTACTGTGTGTTTGTTGGATCACTTCGAATTGTATCGAGAATGAAAATCGATGAATAAAACATGGGAGTCCATGTCCCATAATTCATCAATGTCTTATACAGAAAGGAACATATGACAATGAATGCACAAGTCGTGAGTCTGCTTGATGGTCAATCAGATATACTTTGGCAAACGACTTAAAGTGTCAATATTAGTTGGTGTGGCTATGCATAGCTAGAGTGCCTCTGGCTGCGCTCGTTAAACTGTCGCGTTCAGTCCAAGTGGGAGACTGTTGGATATATGGTGTCCTGACCCGACAGATTAACGAACCCGACCGATATTGACCCGTAAGAGTTACACCCGGGTCAACGGACTATTATATCTAATTAATTGTTAATTAGAAATAAACGAACTAAATGGTGAATTAAATAAATATTAATTATTTATTTAAATCGACAAAATCTATCGGTTCAAAATACTCGGTAATTAAAAGACGAACCAATCAGTTGTTACCGGATTAACAGACTGATCGGTTGGTGGATTAAAGGAGATCGCGACCGGGCCCAGTCCGTCTGGCCCCGGTCCGCGAATTTAATATTAAATGAGAAAAGGAGGAGGATTGAACAGCAAGTGACCAAAAACCCTAATCTCCTCTCTCTCTCTCTCCCTGCGCCGAACCCGTCGAAGCCGGCTCCTCCGCCGCCGACCGCCGTCGCCGCCCAGCCTCCACCACCGTGATCCGTTCGTGATTTCCGATGGATCCCCGTCTTGCCAGTATCTGTGCCCGACTCGAGAGCGAAGCAGTCGCAGCCCGAGCCGAAGCCGCAGCCTGAGCCGAAGCCGAAGCCGCAGCCCGAGCCGCCGCCGCGGCTCAAGCCGCCGCCGCCGCTGCCCCTCACGCGCCGCCGCGCGACCACCGACCGGTGGTTCTCGCGCTACCGGCGCAGCCGAGACCACCGCGCCCGGTCGCGTCGTCGTGGCCGGCGCCGCTCTACCCGTCCGCCGCCGCCGCCCCTCCTCCGATCTCCGGCGAGTCGTTCGTTGTGGGATCGGTCCCGGTGGCCATCCCGACGGAGAAGGTTTTGTCACCACCACCGGTGGTATCCCTACCACCGCCGCCGCCACTACCGCCGCCGCCGCCTGTCGCCGCCGCCGCCGATGCCGCCATCGATGATCTGTCTCGAAGATTCGAGTCAGACGTCTCAGTTCGTCCTAGCGCGAGCCCGTTGAATCCGGGTGTCTCGAGCGGTTGCTCGGATCCCGCCAAGGTATATCTAATTTATTAGATATTTAATTATTTATTTATTTTAAATAAATATATTTTTCTGTGTTTGTCGTGTTTCGGTGATTGATCCTGTTACGGTTGCATCCGCGTTTTAATCGTTTCCGCTGCCAAATTAATTGAGAATTAATTTAATTAATAAATCGGTTTTAACAAAATTAAAATCGGTAACCCGGATCCCACTGTAAAACCCAACATCACCTTCTTGTCCTCTGGCCGCTTCACAAGACGCCACACTCCCAGCTTTGAAAACTGATTGAGTTCATTGTGCATGGCCTCCATCCAGTTTGGATCTTTGAGAGCAACCATCACATTGGGAGGTTCAATCTGGGAGATGAAGCAGGAAAACATACAAAAGTTGATGTGTCATGTGCGGCTTCTTGTGGTGACACCCGCTGTCACTGGCCCAACATCATTACTCAGTGGATGATCCTTGTTGATTCTGCTCTCTTGGACATCAGGCACTGAAACATTAACAGGCAGATTAGTATTAACAACATTTTCAGACATACCTGAGCCTTGAGAATCCACTGGAGCATCACGTGTTCCTGAACATTCTGGAATATCAGCAGTTGCATTCCTAGAAGATTCAGCTGATGCTCTATCCACATGAGGTCTTACATCTGCACTGGGAGCTACAATATTTTCTTATTCGCCCAAATTGTGGAAAACATTCGAGAAATTGAATCCCTCAAACAATGATCCATAGTCGAAGATCCAATTAGGTCCAGTTCCCGCATCAGTAGGATTGTCCTCCATCCAATCTACATTGAATGCCTCAATGATCAACCCAGTGGTCTTGTTATAGACACGATAAGCACTATTTGCAGAATAACCCACAAAATAGCATTCATCGGCCTTGTCAAACCCCATTCTGATTTTATCCTGATCCTTCCAGACGTTCCTTCCCGTTTTGGCCATAAATTTCTTGGCTCTGAAGACAGCCATGGCCATTTGCCAAGAGACATCCAGCATCTCCACGTCCTCAGGATTTATCTGATTAAGATCACCAGCCACCATATCAGAAGGTACAAGATTCCCTGCTACAAGGGCATGATAGCTGTTCATGAAACCCATACCAAGGGCAAAGTTAGGATCATTGACATCTTCAGAGTTGACACCTCCGCTTGAACTACCTTGAGGCTGTGCAACAAAAGCACTAGACATAGGAGCTGAGCTTGATCCACTCCCTGTAAACTTTCCTTCATGCTTACCCTCAACTTCTTCCGATAGCAAAGCCTGATTCAACTTTCCAGCCAAACTTAGAGAACTTATGTGGTTCAGCTCTCTCTGCTTATCATCGATCATCTTGGATTTCAGCTTGTTGATTAATTCATCCAAAGTCACTTCACTCAGCCTATTGTTGTCTTTGATGATTGATATATTGGTGTTCCAAGATTTAGGCAGACTGTTCAGCAACTTCAAATTCTTGTCTTCAGTATCTGGCTCTACTCCATAACTTGACATCTCTGCCATCAGTGACACATACCTCTGAACTTGAGCTTCAAACGATTCACCCTGAATATGATTAAACAAGTTAAACTTCTGCTTCAACATCTGCTTCCGACTAGCCTTAATATCAGGGTTCCCTTCATAAGCAACAATCAAAGCATTCCACAGTTGCTTTGCTGTTTTGCAGTGTTTGAATCCTTGAGCAATATCTGGAGTTAGGGCCATAGTCATTATCGCAAATGCCCTCTCAGCCTTGTTGCACCTCTCCCAGTCATCATCATCATACTCATCTTCTTTCTTCTCTTTCCCTGCATTTGGTCCTGTTGCGTGAGTAGGTGTAAACGGTCCATTCACAACAGCCCTCCATAACCTCAGATCCACACTCTTCAAATGATTTTCGAATCTGTATTTCCATTCTAAGAAATTATCCGCTGAAGTTAGTCTTGGCGGGCGAGTTATAGATCCGATCTCGAAATCCAATTTCTGGTACATACTCGGCTCAAAATCCATTACGAAAGCTTAGGAAGCTTAAAACTAAAGTCCAAACGTCCAAAAATATGAGATTACGATAACCAACCCTTGATTACGATCGTAAATGGCTAATTACGATCGTGAACTCTGTTTCCGATAATACTCCAAATCGCAAACACAAAAGCCGCCTTAAAATATCGTAAACGTCGATTACGATTACAGATTACGATCCCTTAGTCGTAAACACCAGATTCCGATTAGAGAAAATCGTAAACGTTAATTACGATCCAACTGATCGTAAACTTCGATTCCGACCCTTGATTCCGATACTGCAAAGTCGTAAACGCCGAATATGACTTGGAAATGTCGTAAACTCCAAAAGTACGGATCGTAAACTCTCAAAGACTCAGTCTTGAAGTCGTAAACGCCCAAATTGATGAATATCTTCAACTGGAACTGTCGTAAACGCCAAGAAACCCAGAAAACTCAATCGCAAACACCAAAAAACGAAGAACACAGCAGCAGCAAAAGTCGTAAACACCCAAAAACCTTCAAATCTTCAACCAAACATGAACACAAACCCAGAAAACTCTTGAATCAATATCGTGAGAGCCTCGAATCTAAGATTCTTAGCTCTGATACCAATTGAAGGTCCGAAATCAACCAAACAACACGATATCTAGACAAATACGAGTGCGGAATCCTCGTACAAGCTTGATTCAAGAACAGTAGTGGAAGAATAGATGAGATCTTGTGAAAAGATGAAGTCTTGAATGATGAAAACCCACTAAAGGAAGCTGATCGTAAACACACAAGAGAGAGAGAAATCGTAAATGGTGAAATGTGTATAGAAAAGCTTAATCATAAACACAAACATATGAGGCTTATATAGTCCTCATAGATAATCGTAAACCTAGTTGAAGCCCACATGGCCCAATCATAATCACTAACTAACCCACTAACTAAAAGATAAACAGGCCCAAAACAAAACACAATTAGCCCAAATACAAATGTTCATGCCTCATATAATTATAGCCCAACAAGGTTGTTGTGGAGGGGCACGGGTCGTGCCACAAGTAAGGCACGGGCCATGCTCAAGGCCAAATTTCATAAAGTCTTAATTTTTATTCGTATTTTCTGCATTTTCAACTACTTTTGTGATTTTAGCCCGGATTACACTGAAAAAACTAAAAAGAAAGAAATATGGCACTGTTTTGTTATTTATTCGTCAGAATACATATTTGATATAAAAGTATGTATAATTTGATGTATATCAAACATCACACACTTGAACCTTTACTTGCCCTCAAGCAAAACACTATAATCTTGAGGCCTGACACATCCCAAAGTTTATTGATTCATGCAATCAAGATTCAAAGCACTATAAAGACCATTCCTCCATTTATATTTAACTTACATTCCATTGAATTTTTATTTTTTTGTTTAGTTGAAATATAATTATTTGTGACAAGCCAAACTGAAAGTTTAATTCCATACAGACTTATATGCCTCACAGATGATCACTCGTATGTCGGGTTAGTATATGTATATTTTTAGGTGAACACTCGTACCAAGGTGAAAACAAGTAGATATCATAGGCTTGACACTAAGAGTGGCAAAATGGGCGGGTCGGGCTGGGCGGGCTAGCGGGTTAATACGGGTTCGGGTCAGAATGGGCTCGGACCAAAACGGGCTAATTTAGTTTGGGTTAAAACGGGCACGGGCAGAAAGGGCACGGGCCAAAACGGGCACAGGCCAAAACGGGCACGGGCCAAAACGGGCACAGGTCAGAATGGGTTGATATAAAAAAAAGACAGAATCTAAATGTTCACTTCTGAAAAAAGAATTTTCCTTCATAGTTAACCACATTTAATTAGAAATCTAGAATCGTAAATTTAACATGAAAATGTAAACAACTTTGAATCTAAGCATTCAACCCACAAGTCGCCAACTTTACATCTCTACCTATCCAGCAGATGAACTATTTTCTTATCAAAATCTTCATTAGCATCTTCATCAACATCACTAATTCCTTTTTCCTGTAATTCAATTTGAAAATATAAATGAATGTCTATATTAAAAATATTTTTCAATTGAACAAAATATCAACAAACTTTATAACTCACTTCGATAATGAAATTTGAAGAAAGTTGGTGTTACCTAAAACTTATTGCTATAAGTTGGAATCAGGGCCTCGATATCTTCTACAATTCCCTCTTCCATCTCGTTGTCCTCCTCGTTCTCATCTAAATATTTAAAAAGAATAAAAGATGCATAAACATTCAACAAAAATAAAAGGACATGATAACTAAAGTTACAAAATAATACACTTTAATACCTTTTAGATCAAATAACCAATCACGAGTGCAGATCAATGCCTCGACATTTGAAGATGCTAAAGAACTTCGATATTTATTTAGAACTTGGCCGCCAATACTGAATGATGATTCTGAAGCGACGGTTGTGATTGGGATGCTCAATATATCACGAGCCATTAAGGACAATTTTGGATATCTTCCTTGATTATCCTTCCAGTATTTTAAAACATCAAGTTCTTGTTTTCTCTCAAGTATAGTTTCCTCCAAATACATGGTTAATTCTGATTTTTCACTATCAACACTTTTAGATCAGACGTCAAACATATTCTACTAGTTACTTTTTGTAACTCACTTTTAACAATCAACTTCTCTCTATAATGTATTTTTAGGACATCCGCCTTTATGGTATTTCTTGTTATGGTTTTCACATCATGATGTAGAAACTTATGCAAAGCCCGTGTGCCCTCATGTTCAGCATAACTAAAAGGGTAATTATGTTTAATGATGGAATATGCTAATTTCTCCCTATACATCGCTTGATCTAAAGGGGCGCGCTTTTTTGGTTGACCGGGTTCATCAAGATTAAAACACTTAGGAACATGGCGTTTCATGTTAGTTGTTCCTGATTCTTTCTTAGCACTTAACGTCTTTCCACAAGCGGTACAACTTGCTTTTCTATCTTCACCAGGTTCAGTAGGTAATATTTCAAAATAATCCCAAACTGAAAATTTTTCTATATTTGAACTAACTTCGTCCTCGCCTACAACTGGTTGTGTAGAATCAGTGTGGTTTGACATATCTACTACAATAATAAAAATGCACAGTCAAGCATGAGGTTGTAGATTTTAACATAAACTTGCAAATTATCCAACCTTAGACAAAATAAACATTCATTCACATCCAGTTCTAGAATGATGACAATGCCAGTAGATAATGGATTCTAGAATGATTAAGGTATAATATTTGGGCTACACTAGTGCTTGGTATAATGCTTGTATTTTTTGTATTATAACTTATAATACAAAGAACCCTAGTATCTGATCTATACCCATTTCCAAGAACTTCCTATCAAAATTCATACTTTGCAAGAATATGACCAGAATGCAAATAGCTTTAACAAAAACAAATTTGACTGCATGTTTGACATTCTGATTGTAAAGACCTATCAAACTTTAAACATTTATACCTTAATACTATTTAAATGTTCCATGTTAGAAGTACCCAAGTTAAGTTCACAATAATCAGCCATGTTTCAATTCACAAATCAATAATAGTAAGTTAGTAACCAAGTTCACTTTCAGTTTCTAAAATCAATTTGTTACGATAAAAAGAAGGAACAAGAATCAATTTGTATAATAAATCAGAACAAAAACCAGGAAACCGATAGTTCATGCTCAAATCGATGATTTCAGAAGAAAATCAAATTCGCAGAAGACATTTTTAGTTTTAGGGCTTACCAATTTCGCAGAGAAGAAAAGCAATTTTTCGATTTTCGAATCCCAAATTGCTCTACTGTTGAATATTTCAACCAACTGAAACCCTTGATTCGTGAAGAAGAAACCTGATTTGTGAAGAAAATTGTTTCACGCAGAAGATTTTAACCAACTTAGTAACTAGTAGGTGTAATTAACCTTGCCTCTCAGCACCCTAAATCCGAAGTTCCGAACAAGAAGAAACCCTAATTAGCAGCGATCAGCGGCGTGAGGAGAGACGGTGGAGCGACAGTGGAGAGACGGTGGAGCGACGGTGGAGAGACGGTGGAGCGCACTCGTGAATCCCAGAATTTTTGGAACGATGGAGGAAGTGGAGCGCAGTCGTGACTGGTGAATCCCTCAATTTTTTGGAACGATGATCAAATAAAACGGGCGTCGTGAAGATGAATCACTTTTAGATTGCCCAATCTGGCCCGACAATCTGCCTATTGTGGCCCATCCATTTTCTTTAAATTCTAAGATATGCCCAATAAGACCCCCCTAAAAATAATACCCAGCCCAAATTAACCCAATAAAAAATACTAAAAGTCCAAAAGCACCCATTTTCAAATCTTTGGGCTAAAATTGCCAGGCCTACTTGACACCCAATCGAGCCTCCATAGATCTCATTGGAATCAACATAGTTATCATGAGGGCTTAAAGGTTAAAGGGTAGGCTTGAGTTAGAGTATGAATTTTTGCCTAAAAAGTGACAAAAACGTAAATATCGGTCTTTTAGAATCCTTTATTTATGTGACTTGGAAATGTACTACAAACAACTAAGAGCTTATTATCCCATTTATGGTTCATATATTTTTAAATAAAGAAATATAAATCCTAGATGACAAGATTTATCATTTATTTATTGGAATACATAAAGTCACTTTGTTTATTTAATAAAAAACCATATTTTACAAAAAAAGAATAAAAGGGGTGGGGGGTGGGGGGTTAAGGGTGGGAAAAGAAAATGGGTGAGAAACAGGAGAGAGGTTAAATTATAGACGCCTCAATTATTTGAATATGTGTTTTTAATTTTGTTCATTTCGGGACGTATTATCGGGGCAAATTCTACCTCTACTGAATTACCTGGTTTTTCACAAGATCAAGAAGAAATGAGCAAGGTAGTGTTTGTTTATTCTAATTAGGCTCAAATTCTCACTGAAACGCGAGAAAAAATAAAAAAAATATAAGTTACTTTAAATATTAAACTTATTTTCTACTTGCCATAATAGGAAATATTTCAAAAAATATTTTGAAAAATTTATGATTCAATGGATTTAAGTCTTTTCTAATTGAATGAGTGACTTTTATGTACATGGTTTCTTAAAAACAATAAATTTTTAATTTTTTTGGTAGTACATGAGCCATTTTTAAATTTTAATTGGATTAGTTTTTTTTTTGTAATTTTCTTTTAATTTATGTTTTTATTTAATTAAATTTTATTTTTAATATTTATTTAAGTTTAAAAAAAATAATTATGTAATGATTAGGAGGGCTTCATGACTACACCCTATTTTTTTCATGGAGCCCTTTAAAAAAGACTATCATATATCAAATTTTATCCAAGAAAACAGATTTATCACTACAGATAGCCTTAGTTCATTGATATAAGTACATAGGTTTATTGGATTTTAATAATCCCAAGTTTAACATATTGGCAAATAATAATCCCAAGTTTAACATTTACTCCCACCAGTCCCAACTTTAATCTTATTTACTGTCACCAGTCCCGCGTGTCATGCCAGATCCGTCACCAGTCCCAACCTGACGGATATGACGGATCCTGGCATGACACGCGGGACTGGTGACAGTAAATAAGATTAAAGTTGGGACTGGTGGGAGTAAATGTAACTTGGGATTATTATTTGCCAATATGTTAAACTTGGGATTATTAAAATCCAATAACCCAAGTACATATGCTAAAAATATTACATATGAAATCGAGGTGCTACTATCACTTTCATTTTCACTATAAAAGAATATATACATGGTCACACTCGGATTAACTAATATTTTCTTTTTAAAAAGTAAGAAAAAAAATATGAAAAACGCATTGAATACATTTAACAAGACACTAGATACACGATGAGATGATACACACCGATTATTTGCTTAGATATCAAGTATATGATAAAGATGATACACACCAAATAGAAAGGTATACGATAAGATACATGCTGGTGTTAATAGTGGTGTTAATAGTTAGAAAGAAATATGAAAAATGCATTGAACAAATCTAACAAGAGACAAAATATACAATAAGATGATACACTTCAATGTTTTGCTTAGACAACATATATAAAGGTATATGATAAAATAATACACACAAATGTAATACTTAGATACCATATAAAAAAGGTACCGATAAGATCATACATGTAACTTATAACAAAATTACGATATAAATTAATTATTTCGGTGGTGGATGTCTTGGACTACCATAGGCCTTCGCCCTTTTTGTAGGAAAGGAAAAACATTTTATATAGTATCTTCCTTACTACCATGTTACTATTGTAAAGACAAGGAACGGAAAAGCCTTCTTCGTATTTGAACCGGGAGTCATGGTGTAAATTTTCGTTTGATTTCTCGATGTAAGTAGCACTTTTTCTTTACTTATTTTCTTAATAAAGGCTGTTTAAAAAGGAACTTGTTATCAAATTTCAAGATTTTGTGATAGATTAGATTTAAGTAGAAAATTTGTGACATCTAATCTAATCTAATAAAAATATGTTGGGTTATTTGTGGTTGGTCCCAATACAACAGTAGTGTGTAAAAAAGCGATGATGCTTCCAAGAACACTAACAATTAGGAAATGAAATGAAATGAAACGAAACGAAACGAAACCATCTCTCTCTTTCTCTCGATACGATCTTCTTTCTTTGAGTCGAATTCAATGATCTAATAATAAGACTCTCCTCCTCCTCGAACAGGTAAATTACTATATTCCTGATTACTGTCACCCTGTTTCTTTCCCTTTGATTATCTCCATCTTTCCTTTTTAACGAAAGTCAAAATCTCTGATTGATTTTCTTTCCATCTACAAACAGACGATAAAACAACCACTGGAGTGTCAAGTGTGAACCAATCATGACTCTTGTTGAATCAATCGATGTTGATCACTCCAAATCGTCATCGATTTCGAGGTCGATTGAGGGTTTTCACCACACCTCCATACCTAACGGAAACGCTGTTCTACTCAATCCTCCAAATCAGTCCCCCAAGATGATGAACGCTCGTGATCATGGAGAAGAGGACGACGAGGGTTTTAAGAAAGATATGAGAGATTTGGCTGAAATGCTGTCCAAATTGAATCCCATGGCTGAAGAATTCGTGCCGCCTTCACTCTCCGGCAACAACTTCAACGCGCCGCTCCTCCTGCCGCCGTCTGCCGGAGCTCCGTTTGGGTACTCTGCGGCCAATGATTTCTTGCTTCAAAATAACCTAACCCCCTTTCATAACAACATCAATGGAGTTAATTCTTCTAGAAGCAGGGTAAATCAAATCATTTGTTTGTTTCTTGTTATTAATTATTAACTTTTTATTATATCATCTATTCTATTCTTT
The DNA here is from genome assembly GCA_039602395.1 of Deinandra increscens subsp. villosa. Classification (NCBI taxonomy): domain Eukaryota; kingdom Viridiplantae; phylum Streptophyta; class Magnoliopsida; order Asterales; family Asteraceae; genus Deinandra; species Deinandra increscens. The sequence continues at coordinate 43,331 of JBCNJP010005685.1, forward strand.
GGTGCTGATTCGTAACATTTATAATGATTAGAACAAGGGTGGTAATTTTGGTCATGGGAAAAGAAGAATGAACAACAGAACCAACATGGCACAACGAGAAGATGTCATCAGGCGAACGGTTCATGTCTCCGATATCGATCAGCAGGTGAATTTTTGTCGAATTATTTGTTAGTTTTTTTTGCAACTTTGGATGGTTATTTTTTTTTAATTTTTTTTTTACAAATTGTTACTTTATTGTTGGTATGAATTTAGGTAACTGAAGAACAGCTTGCTGCCCTCTTTATCACTTGTGGACAGGTAAATAAATGTGTCAACTTTTAACCCTCTAATTGCATAATGTATGTTATGATTATGAGTTTATGATGGTTGTTTGATTGATGCATTTAGGTTGTCGATTGTCGTATATGTGGTGACCCTAATTCTGTTCTTCGCTTTGCGTTTATCGAGTTTACTGATGAGGGTATGCTGATATAACTGCTATTATTAAAACATATATAATTTGTGAAATTTGGTGTTACACCGTGTCATGTGTATATGATGGATGTGCTTGCAGAAGGTGCAAGGAATGCTTTGAATCTGGCTGGAACTATGCTTGGGTACTACCCAGTTAGGGTTCTTCCTTCAAAAACCGCAATTGCACCTGTAAATCCAACTTTTTTGCCCCGGGTGAGATTCTTTACTTTGCAACTTTTAAGTTAAAAACCGCATCATGCATTTGGGGCAGCCTATTGTTTCAAATGTTCTCATAATTTTCAACATGCATACTATTAGTTCTGAAATGAATGTGCCACTATGATGGAAATCTTTGCAAATGTATGGTTTTGCTAAATTCCGTATTCTCGGGCTTTCTTTTGTGCTCAGTCTGAAGATGAAAGGGAAATGTGTGCAAGGACTATCTATTGTACTAACATTGATAAGAAGGTAGTTAGCAAGATTTTTTCCTTTTCATTTTCTTATGAACATTGATTATTATGTGTGCATATATGTGAACTTTGCTTTGTTTGAAGCAGATTACTCAGGCAGATGTGAAACTGTTTTTCGAATCATTTTGTGGAGAGGTTTGTGGTTATGTGTATACGGTGCCTATCTGAATACATTTTTGCTACTATATTGTTTTTTTTATTGAATTTATTTTTGTATTATAGGTTTACCGTTTGAGGTTGCTAGGAGACTATAGTCATTCAACTCGTATTGCTTTTGTGGAGTTCGTGATGGTAACTTTTCCTAATATCATCTTTATTTTTGTTTGAACATCTTAAACACCATAATATTGAAAAAATAGGGGATTGTGGATGAAATTTATTACGCCAGTACTTTGTAATAAACGGCAATGTTATTTAATATCAAACAAGGACTGTTCCACCTAGGTTCTTTTCTTGTAGAGGCAATGAGAAATCCATTTTAAAAAAGTTATTTAGGTTTTAACCATTTGGATGATGATGAGGAACAATGAATCTTGCTTATTTTTGGCGAATTGTTATTGGTTTTGAAATTTTAATATTAGTATTACGATTCTAGTTGCTAGTTCTGTTAGTTTTTTAATTATGTTTGTTGAATGGCATTAAGCTTTCCTATATTCCATGCCTGTTATATATTCTCTTATTTTACAATGAATCAATGATCGCCCTTTATTTATCTTGGGCATGTGCTAGCCGCTAGGTGACACGAACCCGTTGCTATTTTCTTACAAAGTTCACTTTTGACCTTAACCAAGTATTTTGGGAAGAAGAAGGTTTTTTCACCGGGACTCCTCGGTTTTCATTTAGTTGATTTAGCTTGTGTTTAATTTTGCAGGCAGAGAGTGCAATTGCAGCACTGAACTGTAGCGGTGCGGTGCTGGGATCTTTACCCATAAGGTAAGTCTTCCTGTTTCTTCTTGTTTTCCCATTTTCAATTTTCAGTCTAAAAATTACCAACTGGCTTGTTGACATGTTTTATTGTTTTTATGATTATGTAGGGTTAGCCCTTCTAAAACTCCGGTTCGTCCCCGTGCCCCTCGCCCGCCCATGCACTGACTGAATACACTTGTCGTGTTAATCTATATCTAAATACATACACATGTAGTGTCGTGTTTATGCTGTTTGTCGGATGCATTCGGGGTTCAAGTACCTATTAGAAATGCAGATTTAGGATGCCAGTTTGAGGCTCAACTCTTCTTGACTCTTCTTAGGTACTGTTTTGTTAATGTGAAAATTGTTGTTTTAAGTGAAGCTTTCTATTGTCCCTCTGTTTGGTTTGGTTTCTTTCATCATGTTGGTAGTAAATTTTTCCGCACCGGACGGGTTGTTGAAGCCCGGTGAGATATGTTTTGGCACCACCATTTCACATTTCATCCGCAACCACCGCCCGCATCGTATAAGAACACCACTGTTACATTTAACCTAAGTTTGAAGAAATTAGATAATTGACCAAAAGGATACTATTCAACAAACAAATCTAACTACTATTCAGAGAGTTGAACAACAAATTAGGTAGGTAATTGTACATGTATTTTGGTTCTGGTGCAACAAATCTACCAACTTTATACTTTAAGAAGAAATGAATATATTATAGGTATTTATGTAACAATAATAATTGTGAAGTATCAACAGGTAGGTTTGTAGCTTAGTTGTACTAAGATGATGTTATGAAGTGGTTGGGATCTCTATCTATCAAAAAGGTTGAGGTTTTAAGTCTAAATAAATGAGTGAGCTTAAGTAAGATTAAAGGGTTTTCGTTGTTTACTGTTATGAAGTGCTTGCTCCATGTGGGGGTTTGGTGAAAATAACATTTGTCATTCAAAATCAAGTTTTTGCTTTTTGGGTTTAATTTTAGTTTCGGCCAAAAATAAACCCACACCCCACCAATTAAGGTGAGCAACTAGTGCCCGAAAAATACACCAAGAGTGAGAATGTAGCATTTATTTATTTGCTTTCTGTGCGTGCAAGATTAAAAAAGGAAGGGTCCATAACCTAAATTAACCCTCTCTATGATGATCTTCGATTTCTCTTCTTCTTGAAGTTGGAATCCTTATGGGACATCTGTATGTATGTATGTTTGTTCAAAGGTGACTGACTTTCATGGTCTTATTTTTCTGCTACGAAAACTCACTTATATTTAAAAGATGCCATGAAATCTCAAAATGCAAGATAATAATTCTTCATAATAAATACATTGATATAATATAGAAGTTGTGAAGTGCATGTATTAGATTGTTTAAGACTATAATGATTTTTAACACCTAGGAACATCCAAGGTTCTAGGGGGCTCACCAAGGTGGACATCACCTCACCTCCTTGGCAGGTCCAAGATGCAATAGAGTTCAAGGGGTAGTGCCATTGGTAGAGGGCCATGATGAAAAGTTACATGCTTATTAAAATGTCATTGAAAGCGTGTATGTAAACGAGCCAAGTTGGCTCGTGAACTACTCGGTGAAAAAACTCGAATGGGCGAATGTTAACGAGCTTGAGCCCTAAAATTTGGCTTGTTTAATAAATGAGCTCGAGCCATATTTCAGGGCTCGATTTCGGGTTCAAGCTCGTTTAGGCTCGACTCATTCAAACCTTTACCAATCCGATCCCCGGTAGCTTACAAGCTGGCTTAGCTCGTTTACACTTATGTCTTAAGAAAAAAAAATATGTAAAAATTATTTAGCAAAAATAAAGGTAATGTATTCATTAAATAAGTTAATTTTAATGATATCAATAAGTATGTAATATATGTTTTAGAAAGGAAAAATTTACAATTGAATGTTTGTCTTGGGGAAATATATAATTAGGAAATATATAATTAATCATTGTAGAAAGAAAAAATATATATATAATTGATTTCTTTTGCTTGAAAAAAAATATGTAATTTGTCATCTTAAAAAGATGAAATACATAAAAAGCCCTTATATAATAAATATACGGTATCCTTCAACTTTCTGATTTAAAAATACACATAATTTTGTTTTGCACCGGGGTCACATGACACCGGTATATACTAACAACACAAGTCCACCCCTGAGTATTAACGCCTCGTTAAATGTTATAAAATTCTAATTCTTTTACCGTTGGAATGAGACTATCTATCATCAGAAAAGAAAATTAAGATTATTTAAGTATTTAAGTGGAATACCATAGGATTGGGTAAAATAAAGATCGAAGAACATGTCACTTGCTTGAAGAATGAAATCCTAAGGATGATTGGTATATAAATGGAAGTTCGTGTCCATCATGGACACCTTTTTGATTTGGTGATGAAATGAGTGAACATGTATGGTGTGTCCTTCAACTACCAAAAGAAAAGAAACATCTCATTAGAGACCCCATGTGCTTTGATTGTTTGTTGTTGATGGAACTCAATGAATAATTCAAACAATGCTAACGTTTCTACATTTTCGCAGACTAAATTTTATCCATAGTTTTGTTTCTTTTAAGTTTTAATACATCTACATAAGCTGTTGAAGGTTATAACTGTTGACTATTACAGCAGTTACTTCACATTGATAGTTAATCATTCGGAAGTGACCAAGTTAATCATTCAAAAGTGACCAAGTTACTTTCGGAATAATCAGTTCTTCTGAAGAACAGATTCACTTCTATAGACCAAACTTACTTCTAGAGAGTAAGTTCGTTTCCAAAGTACAAAGTCACTTGGAATGGACATTTACATTCGATGAAAAAAGTTACTTCCGAAGTTCTAAGTTTATTCTGAAGCTAAATTCATATAACTTTCAATCTATCAAGGAAATCTAAACAACTTCTATTACACTAATAACTTGTACAAATAAATTTTCTCCAACCTGACCGGCTAGCTTGATTGTCACCAGGGGCTTTGCTTTTTCGACCCCGTTAAAAGTCGTTGCCTCTAGAGTCCAATTCCAATGTATATACTTATCTCTTCTTCATCTTTAAGCAAATTTAATTATAACAAAATAGCCTGATAACACTTATATTACTAACACCATTTAAATTTTATTTTATGACATTTAAATTGGGTGCGACATTGTTTTAAAAACAAGTTAAATGGCATTTACATAGTGGTAATGAAATAAATAAAATAACTCATTATATATTAGATTTGCATGGTCAAATTCGAAACACGTTAGCTTGTTTAATTTATATTTAACTATATTAGATAGAACGATAAAAAGGTC
>JBCNJP010005690.1:0-21000 GCA_039602395.1 Deinandra increscens subsp. villosa
AAATCATAAGGGAAAAACAGCATACCATGAGTATTTGCAGTTGAAGAACTGAAATTGCTACTAGATGCAGCACAAGGAGCTGATACAACCTGTGTCCATGACTGGAATATGGGAGCAGTTGTTGTAGACATTTTCACAAACAGCAGTTGGTGTGCAAGATTCCAGTTTTAAAGAGATAACAATTAAATCAACTAATGAAAAATCTTGAACAAATATCTTCGGATTTCAGTGAGGAAATGGCTATCATAATTTGAGAAATTTTGTGTGGTGGAATTTTGTCACGCATATAAGGACGAAACTATAGCAAGATTTTTTTTTTGTTTTTTTTTTGTTTTTTTTTTGTGTGTGTTATAAAATCAAAGAACATGACTTTTGGTTTGAGATCAGTTTAGGTCAAAAATCAATATCAAACACGCATAGTCGCACACGCTTCAAATGTGATTTCTATATAGTGGACAAATCAAATCAACAATGTAAGGCTCTACTAATTATGAAAAAATATAAATACTAATTCAAGTTAAAGGTTGATAATAAAAATTGAAAAAAAATTAAAACAGAAAAGTCGAGTGGAAGCGAGGTTGTTAGTGGAGGGTGATGGTTTCGACTTCTTTCACTCGGTCACATTATCACTAGGACTTGTCCTGGGCAATGTTTTAAAAATCGGTTTTTTAGTTGAACCGGAAAATCTTTCGGGACTGGTTCGACCGGTCGGACCGGTTAGACCGGCTGGTTGAACCGGTTAGGGGATTTATATATATATTTTTATAAAAATGCTAATAAACTTGTACACCCCAACAAAAGTAGTTAAAATACAAATATAATCCACTAAAAAATAATATCAAATATGTAGTTCATAAGAAAATATAAGTTTTAAACTTTAAAAAATAAAAAAAATAAAAAAAAGTAAAAAGAAATCAGAAAACCAGTTGAACCGGAAAAAACCGGAAAACCGGCCGGTCTAACCCGGTCCGGTTATTGCCAAAAAACCGGCTAGAGGACCGGTCACCGGTCGAACCGGCCGGTTCGAACCGGTTTTTAAAACACTGGTCCTGGGCATGGCGAGGTAGGTGACCCATGACCACCCAGAGCTAGCAAGGGCCAACTCTCTCGGAGGGCTTAAAATTTTTAATATTTATCATTTTTGTTTTTATATATATTTTCTTCTTTTTGAATGACAAAATAAATTTATTGCAAAGGGGCTAGCAAGAAACTAAAACATTGTTAAGAGAAGTTACAACTTACAACCACCAGACAGAAAAAATAGAGAAAACAAAACACCAACCGACTAACCTACATCAAACGTGTTGGAAATCAGGCCCCTAATCACACTCTAAAACTCACGTCAACAAGTTTGGTTTTCCGCTTCAAAGTCTTGCTCATTCATTCAACAAAAACACGTACAATATAAAGAGAAAAAATGACCCTTTCTCCTAATGAAAAGGAACCCACTAACCCACTACATAGACTCTTTCAAACTAAACTATCTATTCTTAAATAAAACATGTGCTAGAAATTAAGACTCGTAAATACTTGACCCATTTGACCCGACTCGACCCAAACTAACCAAGATTAACCCAACAAAACGTACACCGTTGTGTCCAATCAATTCTATGTTTACACATCCTTTTAGAGATCCAAAGGAAACCAAGAATCTTAAATGAGTCAAGCACTTTTTCCACCATAACCTTGGCATTATTAAACCTCGCAGCTTAGCCATATTTTTGTTTTTTTTATAAAAGAAGGAAAGACAAGGCATTTAACATACATACGGTTTGACCAATTGGTTAAATGTGGGCTTTGTAGCATATTGGTCCAAGTTTCGAATATGATTTATACCATTTTTTTTGGTGCGCAACTCATTGCCTGTCTGATTTGCCTGTCTGATTAATTGTCGTCATAACAATTAACTAGTATGGATTAGGTCCATAATATACCCGTTGTAGGCCTCCAGCCAATGTTAGTGCGGCTAACACAGGTAGGGTTTGTCAAACCCAATAGTATTATCCATGATTTATCTCGCTATGTATCATATATTAACGTTCCGATTGATTTCCAGAGACGTTAATGTGGCGTGAATAGTCTTACGTAATTGGTATGCATTATAATAGTAAAATGGTGTTTATGAAATGTATTTTTAATTGTACGCATGTCAATCTCCCCCAAATGGAAAAGAGTGGATAGGGGTCGTGAAACTAATCAGAACTAAGGTGATCTGGAATGGAGGCGGCCTAGCCGTATCCTTTTTTTGGTATTCTGCTTTTTTTCTTCTTAAAATTATCTTAGTTTTAGTTTTTTTTTCTTCAGGATTTAAGGTTTAGATTTTATTTAAGATTAATTCATGTCTAGGATGAAGAAGACTACGGACATTCAATATAAGATGAAAAAACTACTAGTAGTTTAAGGTGGAGGGGGTGGCGCCCCCCTCCGGCTTCGCAGCTTCACATCGGCTACCAACCGCCACATGTATGGCTTCAACATGCGGTTGCTTTTGCTGCTTCGTGAAATCGTTAGAAACCATTTGTAGCTTCAAATGCCAACAACCACAATGAGGGGCAGAATATACCAAAATGCCATTCAATTGAAGCCTTAGGCTTCCACCTAGGGTTGTAAATGAACCGAAATTTTAGCGAAATGTTCGTAACTGTTCGGGCGAGAGTTCGTTTGTGTTCGTTCGTTTAATAAATGGACGTACACAAACAAAACATTTTGTTCGTTTAGCTTGAAAAACGAAAACAAAAACGAAAAGAGTCCTCCTTCGTTCAATTGTGTTCGTGAACGTTCGGTAAGTGTGTTCGTGAACGTTTGTTTGTGTACGTTCGTTTGTGTTTGTTTGTATTGTCCGTTTGTGTTTGTTTGTTAACATTACTACTTTAATAATATATTTTTTAAATACTTATAATTAACATTTTACACTTAAATATGTACTTTGGATTTAAATTGTTGTTTTTATTTTTATTTTTAAATGTGTATGAGATTATTTTTGGCATATTAACTTTGAATGAATGATTTGTCTTTAAATCATAGGTTTTGGGTTTCTCATGTGATCTTTGGATGGATATTTTGTTTTTATGTAAGCATAAATGTGGTTATTTGTTTGGTTCACTTATGTTCTTTCGGTTCGTTTGGTATGTTTGGTTTGTTTGTGACTGTGTTTAGTTTGGCTCGTTTGATTTGTTTAGTTCGTTTGTTAATTAGTGTATTTGGTTTGGTTCATTTGGTTCGTTTGTGACTGTGTTTGGTTTGGTTCGTCCGGTTCGTTAGGTTCGTTTGACTAGAAATGTAAAATATTAACAAACAAACACAAACAAACACGAACAAATCTCTTTGGTTAACAAACGGACACAAACGAAAAATCTTGTTCGGTTATTTGTTTGTGTTCGTTCGATTGTCCGATAACATGTTAACAAACAAACACAATGTAGGATCGTGGTTAGAGACAACTAACCAAACAAGTTACTAAAAGTTATCAAACAAGAAAGGCGGAATCAGACTTGTTTGTGTTAATGTTTGAAAAGGTTTGATCGAAACTGTAACAAGTAAACATGAAGTAAAAGTAGATGAACACGAGATATCAATTCCAAGCACTACTATATTTATACTTCACAGTGTTTACAATGAGTTACAACTGATGAACAAGAGAAGTGTTCGATCGATAATGAACAAAGGAAATACAACTAATATATATAGTGCAAGGAGGAAATAAAAGATTTACTTTTATTTCCTTTTAGCTCTAAGGCTAAATAAACAAATAATATCTACTCCAGAGTTGTTGTAGTACAAGCATGCTTCTGTTGAACAGTTGGGCAGACCTATCGGTGAACAGTGCACAGCATGGTGTAAAGTAAAACTGCTTTCTGACAGCTTTATGCATTGGAACTTGCAACAGGGGATAAGTCAAAGTTCCGGAGTAACACTAGGAGAAGTTCCGGAGGAACTACTCAGTGTGAAGGAAGTTCCGGACTAACTTCCTTCGGAACTCTGACTTAGAGAATTTCTGCCAAGCAGAACATTCCCAACAGTCTCCCCCTAAGATGTTGCTACCAAAAACTGTTCTTCTGTCTGAATCTTCAAGATGCTTTGACTTGAGCTCTACACTGCCTTGTAGTTAGGAGTTCCCATTATAGCCATGATATCCATTTGATTCAGTTTATCCCAATCCTCCATTTTTAATTCAGGCTTCTTCCTGATTTCACCATTGCTCATGAAGAAGTAATACATGTTCTCACTCCTGTGATCTTCAATCCTTTGAATGCAGGGATGAAGGACTTCAACATTTGCAGCTGGAGGATCTGAAGGTTCGGATTCTTCTTCTGAGTCACTTACAGCTATCTTCTTCCTTTTGGTTAGGCGTTTCTTACTCGCCATAGACTTCTTTCTTCCAGAATAGGAGAAGGGAATAGGCTGAGGGGATGGAGGCTTTTGGGATGAGGATTCAGGCTCGGGTTGTGTAGGCTTTGGAATTTTGTGAGGTGGAGAGGATGGTGGAGATGGAATTGGTTGGTTAGGAGTTTGAAATGTGGGAGCATTGGGTTGTGATGATGAGGTAAAGGGTTGTGATGATGATGAGAGGTGAGGATCAGAAACAGTGTCGAACATTTGCTTGACAATGTTGATCCTAGGTTTCTTCTGTTGAGGAGCAAAGACAGGAGCTTTTCTCTTCTTTTCCTTGAGGTAGCTGAGACCTTCAGGATGAAGAGAGTCGAAAAGAGTATACATACCTGGTGGTCTTTTCTCACCAGTAGTTCTCTCCTTTTCAATTTGACTCTTTCTGATGGCATCAAGTTCTGATCTCAGCCTAGGCAGTTTGCAAGAGTTGATTCTCTTAGGATTTTCCATTAAGATTTCTTTGAAATACCATTTGTGAATCAGCAAGTCATCTTCCTCAGATAGTTTTTGATATCTGGTACCTTGCTTCTCTTGTGCCTTCTCCTGCTCGTAACTGTACTCAACAAACCTTTTAACATTCATCTTCTTGGCTTCATCAGCTTGAATGGCGAGAATCATATACATCCAATTCACCAGGTCATCACCCTTCATCTCATTTACCCATTCTTCAGTAAAACACTCCTTGCTTCTGAGCATTACACTGAATTGACTAAGGAAAATTTTGTTGTCTTCAGCCTTTTTCATATGAATTTTCCTGTAGTCATTCGCTAAGACCCTTTTACATTTTTCTACCTTATCAGATAGACCTTGCTCTTCAGCTCTAGCAATTCTTTCTCTTAAGTAGTTGTCTGATCTTAGCCTAGCTCCATTAATGAAGAACATCAGGTCTGAGTTATTGACAACATACTCATAAATACCTCCTTCTATGAGCAGTTGTTTCTGTTCTTCAAATACAGCAGCCTCCTTCTGTTCCTGGAACTTCTTACTCATTTCAACATTCTCCTTCTCCAATTGATCAATCAGAGCTTTTGTGGCAGGGTCCATATTTTCATTTTGATCACCTGTGCTCTGATTATCTTCATCCATGTCAGTAAAACCAGATATGGTTCTCTCATCAAGAGACTTCACCATCAGCAGGCTTTGAAGACTCAGGAAGTGAAGTTGTAGCATTGAGACTGACTTCCGAGATAACTTGCTCAGGAATAGTCTTAGTGCCAAGTTCCGAAGTCAGCTCATTGGGACTGACTTCCGGAGTAATTTGTTCCGAAATAGTCTTAGGCAATTCCTTGGAAACAACTTCCGAAGTAACTTCCTTCTGAACATTCAGTGGTGAGAAGTTCTTCGGAGTAACTTTAGCTTCGGAATCTCCTTAGCTAAGGTTGATTGCTTCAAGTGGTCAGCTTCGGAGTTTCATAATCTGGGTGATTAGCTCCTCCGGAGTCAAGGCAATTGGCCATGTCTGTTGGCATCTGGTTCAGTTTCGTCTTGCTGCCCAGCTGGATGCACTAGCAAAATGCTTGAGCTGGTCTTTGATAGCTTGAATCTGATGCTTCTTGGATCTGACCTCTTTCTAGGTGAAGGTTCGCGAGCAGGGACGGGTTCTTCTTCAACAACATCATCTACAGTTAAATTCAGCTCTGGAGGTGTAGTGTCACTGCCAGATGAGCCAATCATATCATCCCTTGACCTTTTATGGGTTAGAGGCTCCAAGTCTCCATATATATCATCTTCTGTGATGTCCTGGCCAGCAAGGATGTCATCCATTACATTTTCTTCATCGGAGGGAATAACATCTTCCTCTTGTACATTAACAGCCGGAGTTGCCGTTAAGTCTTGGTCTTCAGCCACCATGGCATTCACAACCGGCACGTCAACTTCTGGCTCAGAATCATCCATCACTTGTTCCCTTGCAACCTCTGGGAACGCACCCCTTTTAGTCCACTCCAGTCTACCTTCAAAAGACTTTTTACCTGGTCTATCCTGGGTTTGCAGGCCAAAAACCCCAATATCCATCACCTTCACATCAAGTTTCTCTATCCTCTCCTCAATCATTGGATACTTCTTCATCACCACCATTTGGACAAACCTTGGTGTCATTAAAAATTGTTCTCTGGCACTTAGTTCTGCATTGCCTATCCAATCAATCAGCATCATCTTTGAAAAGTTAAAGTTCCAATCTAAGGCCAAAGCAACGAAGGCAGTTCCATGAAGTTGATTTAACTGATCGAAGCTCGTTCTTTTCCCAAGGAAAGATTTCTGCATGTAATGCGCCAGACACCTCCAGTAGTGCGGCAGAAGCTTCTTAAAGATGGGCGGAAATTTTCCTTCATACCCCATTGATTGCGCCCCTGCCAGAACTACCTCCTTCGGATACTTGATAGGATGTGAAGCATCATCAGTAATGTTCAGCCCTTGCCTTATATCTTCTTCCTCAATAACAATTGGTCTGTTATTGACCGTTGCGGTAATCCTTGTCTTGTCGGAATTTGCCCTAGCAGTACCCCAAAATTCCCTGACCAGCATCTCATCAATGAGTACATTCGTCCTCAGGGCGTGATTGATTTTACATGTGTTCATCCCTGCCACCAGCGAGTAGAATAGCTCCATATGTTTTTCTGGCGGGTCTTCCAGATAAGCAGGCATACAGTGATCCTGCTCATATTTTATATCTCCAATAAGCATCTCTTCTGCCATCTGAGAAAGACAAGACATATGCATCAGACATATTCAATCAATGCTATTTTGTTTGAAAACAATTTGAAATTCACTTGATTAACTCATTTAATTTGATAAATTCTGAAAACTTCAATTGAATTATTCAAGTGAAACATTTGGATTTTAGTCACACGTTTCACAAACATTTGATTTATCTCAAACAAAAATTAAGTTTGATGAAATTTAAAAAGATTAAATTTTTTTTTATGATTCTATGAAGAGATTACGACCCATAAACTGAGTTTACGATTTCTGAAATGGGTTTACGATTGGAGCCAATCGTAAACGATAAGCCCAATCGTAAACACAGATTCAAACACAACAGCCCGATCGTAATCAATAAATGTCGTAAACTCGGATCGGAAACAGATGTTGTAAACTCAGATCGTAATCGCCAGTCGTAATCTACGATCGTAATCAACGATCGTAGACACTCAAACGTCGTCTTCTTCACTGAGAAGTCGTAATCACCATTTCCGCCACAGATAAAACCTGCAAAAGCTCGTAAACACCATTAAACACCTCAAATACTTAAACAGACCAACAACAACTACCTTTTAAGTGTTTCAAACTCGATTCCGACTTCTATTCACGCAAAAAATCTCTCGAAAAGTGCCAAAAACAGTATGCGATTGTGACCTAGGGTTTAAAACACAAAAACTGCGAAAACTTGACAAACACGGTCGATTGAAGAGGGGTTTCGAGGTATTTGAGGTCGGAAAGTGATTTCGAACGGAAAGACGTGCTCGGATGAGGCGGAGGATGGTCGGAGATGGCTGGAAACCGTTTTCCGGTGACGGTGCGGCGGCGGGTTAGGGTTTACGGCGGGATCGTAAACGGAAAGGTGAAGGGAGAAGTGTAGGATCGTAAACCGGTCCAGGGTATTTATACCTCATTTTTAAAATGTTTCATTTACACCCCTTACACTTCAAAATATGTTTCAAACACCTCCCAAACTTTTAAAATAACCATTCTCATAAAAAAATGTTAATCTTTGAGATAAAACTGAGAATTTAACGAAGCTTCCCCTCAGACTTAGCCCCGAGTATCCGATCTTGATCAATAAAATAAAACTTTAAATATTTAAAGATTAAAAATTGACAAAAGCACAAACTTTAAGATAATCTAAATACTAGATAAAACGTACTTACCTTAAAAGATCAATGCGTATGTATGCCTTCGCTCAGTCACGTATTGCTCCTCCACTCCCCTTCCCCTTTCACAACCTCAAATTCCGCTTTCGAGTCCACGCACGGACACCTTCCTCTACCCTATCGGCGGATCGTCTCTTTTCCTTCCTCCCCCCCCCCCCTCCGCCCCTCTGTATTTGTGTACCGGATTTATTGGTGGAAAAAAATAGTCCTGAGACGTTTTGAGTGAAATGATTCCAATGAAGTTTTGCGGAATTTCCACTGAAAATTCATGTTTCTCTTGTGTAGGAATACACCTCGGCCACCGACGTCGCACCGGCCAGCCACATCAACATGAACCGATACTACTACCAGGTATCTCATCCTTCCTATGTGATACTACTACCAGATATAGCATGCTCCGTTTCCCATGTAAGAGACTATCGCAGGTACAGTATTTTTTCTTCGTATTCAAAAAAAGTATACTATCAATCCGCGTCACACAGCGGTGTACTTAAAGGAAGAAGAGGTTTTGGAGATGTCGTATCTGATTTAGAAAAAGAAGTCTATAATCAGAATAAACGATATTCTATTTAAATCCTATCTAAAAAATGATGATGCAGACGGAAGCGTGGGCGGGCGAGTGCGACATCGAGCCGTGCAGCGGCTGAAACTCCCGCTGAGCAATGCGTCCAGATGATCACCGCCCATTGGCAGGTACCAGACATTCTCGTGCCGCGGCCGACAATTCATCCTGCTCAATTTCAATTGAATCCTCTCTACGCCCTCCCCCATCCCCCCCTTTCAATTCCCTGTCAGCACAATCTCCGCACATCTCAGTAAATTTTGAAGCCCCTCCACGGCGGTACCATTCCTCCCTCCCTCCATTCCCTCTCTCCTCCTTCTTCTCCTCCTTCATCATCCGATATAGAAACTTTCAAACGCAAATTCGGTAACCAACAACGAATAGCAAACGATCGAATCGGTGAGATGCTGTAGATCGGGAGATCGACCTGAAGAGAGATCCGATCTACTACTCTAATTTTGAATGAATCAGTCAATGAATCGAAGAGTATGATCGATTGCGACCCGCCCAGCAATGGTAATGGGTTTTGTTATTGTTGCGTGTACTTAGTTCAGTTACGTATTGCTATGACAATAAATAAATGAACACATAACACATATGGACGGGTTCGGTGATCAACCAAAGGTCGTGGACGTATTCGGCCTAGTTAAGCATTAGTTACCTAGTTAATACTTATAACGTAACTAACGGAGATTGTCTAACGGAAGTTAACCTTGGAATTCTCGGATGTCACATCATCCCCTTGTAAATGGAATTTTCGGCCCGAAAATTATTCTTGCGTCGTAGCGTTCGCAGCCTCAGCTGCCGTTGTTGCTGTCGTTGCTGGGGAAAGAAAGCAAAAGTTTTAGGGTCGCCACATCCTCCTCCTGTTAAAGGAATTTTGGTCCCCAAAATTAAATCATACCTTGAGTTTCCGTGGACGTTTGCCCGAACAAGTGAGGATACTTTTTCCTCATTTGATCCTCCCGTTCCCAAGTATATTCAGGTCCACGCTTTGAGCTCCATCGAACCTTGACGATCGGAATCTTGCTACGTTTGAGGGCTTTCTCCTCGCGTCCCATGATTTCTACTGGTTGCTCAATAAATCTCAGATGTTCGTCAATTTCCAATTCCTCCAAAGGAATTATTTCAGTGTCTTCAGCCAGACATTTCTTCAGGTTCGAGACGTGAAACACGTTGTGAACTCCATCGAGTTTGGCAGGGAGTTGTAATCGGTAGGCCACCGGGCCTACTTCCCCAATGATTTCAAATGGACCGATATAGCGAGGATTCAGCTTTCCACGCTTTCCGAAGCGTATCACTCCCTTCCAGGGAGATACCTTCAATAGTACCTTGTCGCCTACCTCGAACTTCAGAGGTTTACGGCGTTTGTCGGCATAGCTCTTTTGCCTGTCGCGTGCTGCGGCTATCCGTTTTCTGATTTGAATAATTCGTTCAGTTGTATCATGAATGATTTCCGGTCCGGTGAGTCCTTTCTCACCCGTTTCGGCCCAACACACGGGCGACCTACATTTTCTGCCATAAAGAGCTTCAAAAGGTGCCGCACCGATGCTCGTATGATAACTGTTGTTGTAGGAGAACTCCACCAACGGAAGGTGAGCCTCCCAGTCTTTACCGAAGTCGAGAACGCAAGCCCGGAGCATGTCCTCCAAAGTCTGAATAGTTCGTTCCGTCTGACCATCGGTCTGCGGGTGATAAGCTGTACTCATATCCAGTCTGGTTCCCAGTGTGTCTTGCATAGATTGCCACAGTCGGGAAGTAAATCGAGGATCTCGGTCGGAGATAATGGCCTTAGGCACTCCATGAAGTGCCACAATTCGGTCAATATACAGCTTCGTTAACTTATCCATATTGTCACTTTCCCTCATTGGAATAAAGTGTGCAGATTTGTTAGTCGATCAATGATAACCCAAATCGCATCCGGTCGGTTCGATCGATGAGGTAGTCCCGTTACGAAATCCATGGAGATATCCTCCCATTTCCATTCCGGGATCTTTGGTTGCTGCAATAATCCAGAAGGCTTTTGGTACTCGATCTTAACTCTTGAGCATGTTAAACACTTAGCCACATATCGCGCAATGTCGGCTTTCATATTCGGCCACCAATACAAGTTCTTCAAATCTTGGTACATTTTGTCCGATCCAGGGTGCACCGAATACCTTGACTTGTGAGCCTCGTCCATCACGAGCTCACGGAGATTCCCAAGTAAAGGAATCCAAATTCTGTCATTGTAATATCTGAGTCCGTCAGACTTAACTTCAGAGTTACCATCCACCCCTCGCAGTGCTTCAGCTGCGAAGTTTTCTTCTTTTAAAGCTTCTTGTTGGGCATCGCGGATTCGATCCGGCAGTCCCGTGTGAATGGTAAGTTCCAGCGCTCATACCCGTCGAGGCTTTTCATACTCTTTTCGGCTTAAGGCATCAGCCACAACATTGGCTTTTCCCGGGTGATATTTAATCGCTAAGTCATAATCATTTAGTAGCTCGACCCATCTTCGTTGTCGCATGTTGAGGTCCTTTTGTTCAAAGATGTGTTGTAAGCTTTTGTGGTCGGTAAATATCGTGCACTTTGTTCCGTAGAGGTAATGTCTCCAAATCTTGAGTGCAAATACAACGGCTCCTAATTCCAAATCATGCGTTGTGTAATTCTTCTCATTAACCTTCAGTTGCCTGGACCCGTAGGCAATCACTTTGTCTCGTTGCATCAACATGCAACCGAGTCCTTGAATGGATGCATCGCAGTAAACCACGAAGTCGTCTACCCCTTCGGGTAATGAGAGAATCGGAGCTGAACATAACATGTCCTTAAGAGTTTGAAACGCGTGTTCTTCTTTTTCACCCCATCTATATTGCACTCCTTTGTGCGTTAAAGCTGTTAAGGGTTGAGCCAATTGCGAGAAACCCTTGATGAATCTTCGGTAATATCCGGCAAGTCCCAAAAACTGTCGGATTTCGGTCGGCGCTCTCGGAGTAGACCAATTCTTGATAGCTTCCACTTTAGCTGGGTCGACATGAATTCCATCCTGATTAACAATGTGTCCAAGAAACTGGACTTCGCGAATCCAAAAGTCGCACTTTGAAAACTTGGCGTAAAGCTGTTCCTTGCGGAGTAATTCCAAGATAAGTCGCAGGTGATTCTCGTGTTCTTCCTTTGTCTTGGAGTAGATTAAAATATCGTCAATGAAAACTATCATAAACTGATCGAGGTACGGCTTGCACACCCGATTCATCAGATCCATAAACACTGCAGGCGCATTAGTTAGCCCAAACGGCATAACTAAGAACTCGTAATGACCATACCGAGTTCTGAAAGCAGTCTTGGGGATATCCTCATCACGAACACGAAGTTGGTGATATCCAGACCGTAGATCAATCTTTGAATAGTAGCTCGAACCTTGTAGTTGGTCGAAGAGATCGTCGATTCGAGGAAGTGGATACCGATTCTTGATCGTAACCTTGTTAAGCTCTCGGTAGTCGATACACATTCGGAACGTTCCATCTTTCTTCTTAACAAACAATACCGGTGCTCCCCATGGAGACGAACTTGGACGAATAAATCCTTTGTCGAGTAACTCTTGAAGTTGTGCGGAGAGTTCGTTGAGTTCGCTTACCGCCAAACGGTACGGTGCGCGTGCAATCGGAGCCGCTCCGGGAGCTAAGTCGATTCCAAACTCGACTTGTCGAAATGGAGGCAAACCAGGCAAATCATCAGGAAATACATCTTGGAAGTCGCGGACTATCGGGTAGTCATTGATTCTGCGCTCGGGAAGTGTCGTGTCGGTGACGTTTGCAAGGATCGCGATGTGCCCTTCACGAAGGCACTTTTGGGCTTTGAGAAACGAAATAATACCGGTGACTGTTCCACCTTTACCATTCCCACCGTTACCATTCCCACCGTTACCATTTCCGTTGCCCGGGTTTCCACCGTTGCCATTGTTACCTTTCCCTTGTCTGCGCAATTGCGGGCAATCTTTCCTCATGTGGCCTTGCGCACCACATTCATAACAGCCACGGGCTCCACAATTGTTGTTGTTCTCATTGTTTCCTTGCCCGTTGTGGTTGTTTCCGTTTCCCCTGTTGTTATTTCCTCCTTGGTTCTGACCGTTGTTGTTTAACCTTTGCAAGTTGGTCTAGAAGTTATTGGCCTCATGCCCCGGTTTCCCACATCTTCCACACTCCAGACCTTTGCTACACATACCATTGTGGTGTTTTCCGCACTTGTTACAAAATGGAGCTTTACCCTTGTAGTTTCCATTCCCCCCTTGGCGATTGTTTCTTCCACTGTTGCTGAAATTGGACCTTGTGTTGTCAGGTCGCTTGTTCTGATATTGGGAGTTAGAGGATCTCCCAGATTGATTCCCAACAGTTTGATTGTTCACAGATGTTGCTGGAGCTTCTTCTTCAGCCTTACGCTTGCCACTTAAGGCAGTCTTCACAGTGGTCTTCGCGGGTAGAGTACCCCTCTCGATTTCCTAATCGGTTAACTTATGAGCCAAACGGATGGCTTGCTGCACGGTTGTTGGGTTGCTAGCTGTCACTAAGCTCTTGATTTGGGGTGCAAGACCCTCCAGATAACGCTCAATGCGTTTAAATTCAGCATCAACCATTGTTGGGCATAGTACCGCGTACTCGTGCGCAGTGTATTCCTCAACTTCCGACCCAGACATCTTGGAGTTCAAAAACTCTCCTTCCAGCTTCTTGACTTGATCTCGAGGGCAATACTCCTCCATAACCAGTTCCTTAAACGCTTCCCATTCCATGTCATTAGCCGCATCTAACCCAATCATCTGGATTTCAGCATTCCACCAGGAGAGTGCAGCTCCCTCGAAGGTACCAGTCGCATATTTCACTTTGTTCTCAGCAGGGCAGTTGCACATAGAGAAGACCTTCTCAGACTTCTCGATCCACCTGAGGAGTCCTACCGCTCCTTCCTCGCCGGAAAACGTCATCCGCTTGCAGTCCATGAAGGACTTAAACGTGCAGTGATGGAGGTTTCCTGATGCATAAATAGTTCGGGTTTTAAGTTTAAACAAGTCAAAATATAATCGCTTTGTGCCTTAACCGGCATAACAATTACCCTGCGCGGCGAATGCAGCTTGGGCGGCTGCCACTACGGCTTACACGTGTTCGTTTATCATGGCTTGCAGTTGTGCAGGCGTCAGGTTAATGTTGTTCCTTCCGTGTCCTCTTTCAGGCATTTTCTGGACAGTTAAAGTAGCGAGTGTTCAGTCACAGTTATACTCTATACATATCCCATAATATGTATATTAACAATTTCCCGTTATCCCACTATTAGTCCAGAAAAATTTTCGTGCAAAATTGAGGCGTCGTCGGAGAACGTCGTAAGTCGTAAGTACTATCGTCGAAAGTCGGCTTTCCCATAAAAGTCACCGTCGGCGTAGTCATCGTAGTAGAAATCAGGACGTAGCGTGTAGCATCGTTTCGTTGTCGCTTTCCCCCGGAATAGTGTGCGTATTAGCGTTCGCATTTCGTATTCGTGTGTGCAAATTTTCCTAAGGTTTTCCGTTAGACTACTTAGACACGGTCTATATATATTTATATATATATATATATATATATATATATATATATATATACATATGGAGTATTTACTTACACAGCAGAGTGAGTATCCCAGGTTGGCACGTAAAAATTTTGTTTTGGGAATTGGTTTGTTCGTTTGTAACTAAGGTTTCAAGTTGCAGTTTCCAAATCGTTTTTCAAAAATGATTCCAGTTCTCTGCAACTTATGGCTCTGATACCAATCTGTCACACCCCCAAATTTCGACGAGGTGTAATAGAAACAATATTTTATGCCTTTGTTGCTGGTGCATTCACATCTGCGGGATCTTACTCTGTTTCAGAACTTCCTGTGTCTTTCTTTGGTGTTTATCAACGTGGTATATCATTCTATACTTGAATCTTACAATAATGCTCATGTGTACTAATTACTTTAATCACTTGCATGTTGATTGTATATGTTTTGTTACATATACGAATGTGTATACATCCTATGAACAACATGATGTTTTGAACTCGTTCAGTGACTAACACCATGTTATATACCTTTGTTTATGTTTATACACTAATGATGCACGTGTACGTTAATGTTGACCTATGTGTTTTTTCTTTTACAAGCATTTTATTTGTTGCACAGTATGAAAACACTGAGTTTCAATTACAGGATACTTGGTTCATGGATAGTTGGATACGTAGGTTATCATCGTGTAACACTATTCTTTTTTAAGTTGTTTTTTTATATTTTTTATGTTCCTCAACCTGCCTGACATGTTACTCAACCTCCTTTACCTGCTTATCTTGCCAAATCTATTTCTCAAGTTTGCGTCTTGCGATAATCGTTATCTATAAATCCATTCCATTAGCAAACTGCGATATTCTATATATCTCTTAACATGAAGTTTCATAACCGTCATCCTTTGTTTTTAGAACGGCGGTTTCATTAAAACACAAACTCGGTGACTTAGCAAGGAGCTAGAAGCATGACAATCACCTGACTTACATACGAAAATTGAACTTACACCAGTCACTCCAAACCACCTTCCCCTTGTAGATCTTCAGCGTTGATCACGGGCGATGATCCGATCCTTGACCCGGTCATCTAGCGGGTCGGTAACCCGTTTCATTCTACCAAAAACAGGCATTATTGTGAGTATAAAATTGGTCTTTATTGTTATTCATTTGATTTTTCTGTTTAATTGCTGTAATTGGTTTGCTTTTTATGTTATATGTATCGCTTTTTTAATTGATTCTTCCTTTTGGTTTGGCTGCTGTGTTTTTGTGACTTTTTGATGTTTTCTTGATTCAGGATTCCCTCTTCAAGTGTTGCTTTTGGTAGTTGATTAGTGCATCTGCATTGATGCCTAGCGTAAATATTTTTCTGATTTGGATCGTCCTTCACATGTCTATGTTGCCTGCATGTTGTCTCTTCATTTGATTGGGGAAATTCAGATCTATGTTATAAGGTAATGGCCTTTAGTTGTTTGTTCTAATGTTCTGCTCCTAGAAATGTGCTATAGGTGTTAATTTTTAGGCTTTTTAGTTGAGGTAATTATTTTATGTCTCGGTGCCTCTGAAAATTTGTTCTGGTGACATGCACCGAGTTCTTTTAGCGAATTATCCATATTATCCATATGTTTTACTCAAATATAGTAGTTGATTGTTTGTAACTGTATGTATGTAAATGTTTGTTCGGTGCTTTATGGGTCAATTGGGCATTTAAATTGTCAGGTTATATGCCTATGGATATGATGGGTTTCCTTTTCATCCCTAGATTTCCAGCCCACCATTTGATGACTCCATGTTTTCTAAAGAAAGAACCATTCTTTTTCTTTACTCAAATTTCTCAAATCAAAAATTGATAATGCAGCCCTAATGAAGGTGAGCAACATTTTGGAGAGACTATAAATACAATTCATGTTTGATATAGCCTTTGGAGGTATGACTTTTGTTTGGTTGTCTATATTCTAAGCTTCAATAGCTTTATATGTTTATTGAGTTTGGAATGTTAGTCCTATAATGAAGGTGTTGTTAACACGATATCTTGAGTTACCGCAGCAATGCGCGGTCGATATTTAGTTATTAGTTATATGCCAACTTTTGTCTTTATTTTCCTGGATTAACTTTTATAAACGAGAAAGGTTTAAATAAGAAGTATTAGTTTTCTAAAAAAGCTAACAAGAATTTTGGGTCTGACACGTATCTTTTTTTATTAATTTTAAAGAAGGGGTACTTTAGTTTAGTCATTTTTGTTTACGTTTTATTAAGTTCCCTTATTTTTTAAACATACATAACTTTTACATACCACATTATATTTTTTTAAAATTATACCATAAAATGAGCATTTTTTATTTTTCAAACGCGTATAGTGTTGTATATATAAAAAATAAAAATATATTATGCTTCGGGTTTTCTATTGTGTCATTGTCTTTTTACTCGTTGTTGTGTTTTTTGTTTTAGGTCATTGTGTCTTATGTTTTAAATCATTATGTAATATGTATTTATCATTGTCTTTTATGTTTTAACTTATTTCATGTGTCTTTTTGATCGTCCTTGTGTCTTTTTTACTCGTCATTGTGTTTTTCTATTGGTTATTGTGTCTTTCTTATTTAAAAATAATAAAAAGACACATTTTTGTTACCTTCAGATCATTGTCACCTATGTTCAGATCATTGTATCATATATTTCAGGTTCTTATTGGATTTTAATAATCCCAAGTTTTGAGGGTTGGCCGACAATAATCCCACTTTTAATAATAACTCTCAATGGTCCCAACTTTTAACCTATTTATTTCTGATGGTCCCGCCGTTAAGAAAACTTAACACCGTTAAGTTTTGCTGATGTGGCAGCTGATGTGTAAATTTTTTTTGTTTTATTAATTTAACTTCTTGCCACATCATCATCTCCATCCTCACATCATTATTCCACCCCACCACCAACTGCAACCCGACGACGTTCCACGTTCCGACTCCGGCAACATTCCGGCTCCAACTCCGACGATGTTAAACAAGAGTGGAATCCCTAACCACACTCCCATCCTCACCACCACTGTTCACCGGCGAGCTCTCGTCCCGAAAATTCTTCAGATCCTCTACCGTGAAAGGAATCTTATATACCTTGTAAAGGATAATTAAAAGAGATAATGAACACAAGGTTAACGATGAAAAGCTTGAATTGTGGTTTTCATTAACAAAAGCAAAGATATGTATACAAGTACAATAGGAAAAGTAGGAACAAAAAGCTGCAATCCTAAACAACCTACATTGACTATATCTCTTTTCTAATATTTAAATACAATTTAAAATACACCACTAAATCGGAAAGTTGCCATGGCAACCAGAGAGATTCAATAAACTCCAGTCTGAACGAACCGGCGTACGAAATCCGAGGAAGGTCGCCGGAGTGGTGTCGGTGCCATGAGCCGGAGTGGCGACTGTGCCGTGAGCCACCACCACTCGTCGCCGGAACGGGACTCGCCGGAATCTCGACTAGGGTTGGTTTACCCGTCACCGCCGTCGATCATTGGTTCCAGCCCTTAGACATCGCTACCACCACCGAGAAGGGGACAAATAGCAGCGCCACAACCTGAATCCGAAACCACCACCACTACTCGAGCCGTCACAGCCCCCCCCCCCCCCCCCCACGTGAGGTTGTCGCAACCAAAAAACAAAGGGAGAAAGGGGAAACACGGTTGGGTCATCGGACGTCGGCTGGTCGATGGAGGTCGGATGGTGAAGGTCACCGGAGGACCAGAACGTTGGCCGGAGAACGATGGAAAACCACCTTCACCTCTATCTTTCTTTTCTTTTTCCCTTTCTCCATTAATTTCTTCTTTCTTTCTTTTCATTTGATACAGATTTAAGGTAGTATATATATATTTTTTAAATGATTAAAAATTTCATATTAAACCAACTGAAGCAATTACAATGCGGTAGGGGGTAGCCGGGCAATAAGCTGCGCCACAACCCCCTTCTGGATAGCGAAACCAATTCTACTAAATATAAGTTTTGAGCTTTTGGCGACGACAAATTACAATGTACAACCCGCTGAACCCTGCGTAGT
The DNA here is from genome assembly GCA_039602395.1 of Deinandra increscens subsp. villosa. Taxonomy (NCBI): domain Eukaryota; kingdom Viridiplantae; phylum Streptophyta; class Magnoliopsida; order Asterales; family Asteraceae; genus Deinandra; species Deinandra increscens. The sequence goes on from JBCNJP010005690.1 coordinate 18,396, forward strand.
AATTCGACAGCCTCAGGGGCAAGGAACCCGAAGGTGTCGAAAGCAAAAGGGATAAACACGTGTTGATTTTCAATGCAGGCTTTCTCGTGTTTAGCAACTTTGACGGATTCCGCCTTCAAGGCAGCTTGTCCGGCAGTGAACGCATTGTCCCAAAGCCCAACAAGAGGGGATACACCAGCGAGGTCAACGCATGCGTGTTCCCCCCCCCCCCCCCAGCCCAACCAAACACCAGAACATCCGCCCATCGCAAAGTAGATCTCCCCTCACTCGGATCGGTCAGAAAGTTCCCCGGGGCCTCCTTTCTAGCAGAGATCCCTGCCCGTTTCAGAAAGGGGTTGGTGATTAGATGTATAAAAAGGGGTTGGTGATTAGATGCCATCTAGAAATAAAATATTTAGAGAAAAATAAAAAAAGCCAAGTCACGTGCCATGTCATCAACAAAGTTAACGGAGTTAGTTTTTTTAACGGCGGGACCATCAGAAATAAATAGGTTAAAAGTTGGGACCATTTGGAGTTATTATTAAAAGTGGGATTATTGCCGGCCAACCCTTAAAACTTGGGATTATTTAAATCCAGTTTTCCTTTATGTTTTAACTCATTTCACGTTATTTTGTTATTGTATTTTATGCATTAGATATGTTTATCACAATAAATAATTAAAAGCCACAACGATGAGCAGCAAGAAATAAAGACGCGCAAGAAAACTGAAAGATTTTTTTTAAATTTTATATATAGCAACATTCTACGCATTAATATATAAAAAACGTTGCTTTTATGACGTAATTGTTTTAAAAAAATAATATCATATGTAAAAGTTATGAAGGTTTACAAAAAATAGGGGAACCTAATAAATGGAAAATAAAAATATAAGATAATTATATAAAAAATGAATTTTTTTTCATAAAGTAATTATAAAATAAAAGTGAAATATAATAAATAAAACCAAAATATAAGAATAAAAGAAACTTTGCAGATAAAAATACAAAAAATAAAATAATAAAATAAAACATAAAAATTAAAATATTTAGTAAAAATAAAATAACTAAAAGTTAAAAATTAAAAAAATTAAATATAAATATAAATCAAATATATTATTTTAATAAAATGTTGGTAAAACTAAAAAATATGAAGCTATGGTTTATTTCATTTCTAAATGGTAACCAAACAGGATGATGGAATAATAATAATTCATTTTATTCCTTTTACCATTCCATTATCTTGTCCATTTCATTCTCTCGTTCATTCCATTACCTCATATCAAACATACCCTTAGGTGGCTTTTGGTTCATGGAATTAAATGAAATTAGAATTAATAATTTTTTTCTTTCAAATTTGTTTTTGATTGGGTAATGAAGGAATTAGGAATGCAATGAATTCCTTTAATCAATGGAATTTGAGACCATGTAACTTTTCTTTGTTAAAATGAAAGATTTCTAAGGAATATTGAAATATACTAAATTCCATTAATTAAAGAAATTCATTGTATTTCAAAATCTTTCCTTACCTAATCAAGAACAATTTTAAAAAAAATATATATCAATTTCAATTATATTGAATTTCATAAACCATATGCAATCTTTATCGATAGACAGTATACCAACTTTACTTGAGTTAGTTAAACGAAACGACTAGAAACTAAATAGTAGAGCATTGAACGCCAAGTTGGAAAGAAAAAAAAAGTCCATTGACCACTCAGGCGTACGTGTTCTCCAAGAAGAATAGTAGGTGAGACAATAAAGAAACGTAGATACTTTTTTAAGTGGGAGTCTTTATGTATTTTTACTTTTTATTTTTATTTTTAGGTCATGTGGTGTGTGTAGATCAATGTTTTCACATGGAGTCTTTATGTATTTTTACTTTTTATTTTTAATTTTAGGTTAGTGTGTGTAGATCAATGTTTTCACGACTAGACGGCCGGTCCAACCAGTTTAACCGGGAACCTGTTTGTTTACCAGTCCAGTTTGATGCTTTTAAACCGCTTACCTTTTAACCGGTCAATTTTTACGGTTTACCGTTGAACCGGTAACCCGGTTTGAAGGTTGGACCGAATTTTTAATTGGGCTGGATATGCTTGTGGTTCCAATCTATTTTATAGCTAGAAAGGATATGTGGGCTGTGACGCCCACTCCCAGACTTGGCACCAGGAGGGGTCACTCATCGGATTTACTCATGAACACGTGGCACAACAGAGATAAGCAGCGGAAAAATTTTAAACTTTTATTTATAATAAAGCCAAGTACGTAGAGTAACTGAGATAATTTACAATCTATCTATATAGCGACTAACTATATCCGTCTTTATTTATCTACAACTAGCCAGCACTTCCAACCGCTTCTCTAATAGCTTGCCCGATCAGTCTCTTATCACGAGGGCTCCGCCCTTGCTTCCAGACGTCTCACCTAAACCTGACATACATATGGTTTTGGGAAAAGGTCAGCTTACGCTGGTGAGTTCTACATTTTAAAAACATTACCTCGTTCGTGAGGTTAAAACCTTTGAACCTGCAAAATCCCTTTTTACAACATTTATCAAGTATAACACATAACAAGTCATACATAACATAACATCATAACCATACACATTCCTCTAGAAAACATCTACCTCC
>JBCNJP010005692.1:0-26014 GCA_039602395.1 Deinandra increscens subsp. villosa
AAGACATCCCGAGTTGGAAGGGGTAGAGAAGAAAACAAACCCAGGTTGCAGAAATCCAATCGGCTTTCAGCCTTGGGTCGAATGGGAAGAAGATAGCATTAGACGGAAACAGGCCGGATTCCTTGAGTTCTTTCATGTCGATATCGGTGAAACGGCAGGACTCCTCCGATTTCACCGGGATGAAACCCTGATCGACGAAGTCTCCAACAGTGGTGGCAACGGCGGCAACGGAAGAGGAACGTGTTTTCTTAACCATGACGAAAATTAAACGAGAAAAAGTTGGAATTTCCGGGAAGAAAAAAATACTGACCTGAGCGCCGGGAGAAAGCTTTTCTCTAGGGTTTTCGGAAAGACGATGAGAAAAATGGAAAACAAATGGAGTATTTAAGGCTATAATGACCTACGGAAATCTCGCATAGGGAAGAGTGTAATCCGTCAAATCAAAAAAGCATCTTGGATCTCGGCCGTCCACGTAGGCATGCAGATTAACCTAGAATGATTTGAATTTCCCAGCTGTTATCCTTTATCAAACACCCGCGAAATTCAGGGGCAATTGTTATGGGTCAAGTTCCAGGCACCCGGCTGAGAAGCTCGAACATGCAGGAATCCGGGAATCCCAAGGATTCTCGACAGGTTATGTTACCTGTTACTTATTTGAATATCTTTACTCACTAATTGCCACGTGATTAATTTCAATCGCAGGTAAACAAGGTCTAACCTTCCTAAAGAACCGGTCAATTAGGGCTGACGTGGCATAAACGAACGTGGACGAGATGGTGAACTTCCTCAAACGGCTAGCGGACGTGGTCAAGAGGATCCCTGATTTTTCGGATAGCTAGTTTATTCTGTTTGTAACTATAAATAAGGCATGACCGAATTAGGAAACATATCACAACACACAGCACTCAGAATACTGTAACACTTAGCACTCGATCATCGTCTTTATCATTGTAATCGAATTCTTAATTTATAAAAGCTTTAGGTAGCAGGCGCTTTGAGCCGGCTCCCGAGGTTTTTACTGGGATTCTCAGATGCAACTCTCAGGATTCCAGGTTTCCCTCGTACATCTGTCGCTTGCACTACTTTTTCTTTGCTTTTGAACCAGATTTCTTAGCACCTCACCCCACATTCTAAGTTTGGAATACGAAATTGCCTTGTGCAAATTTTGACCAAAACATATGTACTTATACATAGTTTTGTGCGTGTAAACTTTTTCATTGATAACGTCTAATGCATCATCATTAATACTTATTAAAGTATAAGTTTTGATTACGTCTAATGCATCATCATCAATACTTATTAAAGTATAAGTTTGTATCTTTGTGAAACTCAAGACTTGACGATCAACAAAGCAATCATGGCAAGGTCAAGGACTCAACATATCTAAGAAGAATACAGACCGGAGTCGATCGAACGAAGTTTCAACCACACTATATGAAGACAATACATCATGCCTTGTTTAGATCAAAGAAGACTACGTTAAAGATCAAGTCACGCAGTTCTTGTAGAAGATTACGCATAGTAGAGTACACGATATATAATAAGTTGAGGGGGAGCATTATACACGTTGTACTCTTTTTCCCTTAACTAAGTTTTTCCCACTGGGTTTACTTTGCAAGGTTTTTAACGAGGCAGCATAACTGGTCCAGTAGTACCAGTTTATATCATGGATCCTGAAGTATCAATTTTAACATCATCCTGAAGTATGTTGTTACTAGTGTATAATGTACGATAATGTATATCTGAGAGGGAGTGTTGTAAATCAGATATATAATTATCTATTTTATGTTCCCTGGCAGTTATTAGATTTACACTTGTGTGTAATGTATAAATCCTTAATATTCGTATGAATGAAAGGGAGGAGTTTGGAGTTCTCTGTTTTTCTCTCTGACACATTATATTCTTAAGAAAAAGTGTGGACCGATGGAGAAAACCAGAAGCCTCAATCTTTTATTCATCTAGAGAGTTTAAATACATCATATATTATAGCCATATCAAAGTTTATAACTGCTAAATGATGTGAAGAAAAGGACACGTGTATATCTGATTTTACAACAACGTTGTGATTTTGGTGTGTTATTAAATTGGTTTTCAAAAATATCAAAAATAGTGTTTCCACTTTCCAGGGTTTAACACTTCGGAGTTCGGATTGTTGGTTCGAGAATTCTTCTTTCCAGTTTTCACGTGATATTATTATTTTATTATTATTATTATTATTATTTTCATCTTTAATTTATTTGCAACATGACTAGTTTTTTATTTAACAAAAATTAGATGATTTTTTTTATAATTACAATAGAATAAGATCTCAGTTTTGGTTACATATATACACACTTTGTTGACTTGAATCTCTCTATTCAAACTCGAAACAGAGCCTAAAACCAGCATTCTAGTTTTATACTCTCAAATTAGTTTTGTGAAGGAGAAAAAGAATCCACTAGTATTTCTTGGTCCAACTACTTCTGGGTTGTTATTTTTCAGGGAGATATCACTAGGGGTGATCAAAAACCAAAACCCGGCCCGACCCGAAACCCAAAATACATAGAAAATAAAGACCGTAACCCGGACTGTATGACACAAATCGGTTTCGGTCTTTTCGTCGGTCGGGTCCGATCTGTCCTAGATAAAGCTCGAGCCCGAATATTTAATCATCAGATTCATGTTAATAATGGCAAACGAACAAATTGAGAGTGTTCATAATTTATATATTCCTCGAAACCAACTTCCGATTGTTTTCTAATTATACGCATAACTTTATACAAATTATTATGAAAAGCCTCTAGATTTTTAGGATCATTAGGTGTTAAAAATGACACAGTTTTCAAGTGTTCTGGATCATTATGTAAAAATTCGAAGTGCATGTCTTCCAAAAAGGGCATTATGTGTTAAAACTGAAACAGTGTCATTATGTGTAAAAGTCGATTCTTCATAAAACAAGAGTCAAACTAAGCATTCCCATATAAGTTCAAATGGAAGTAGCTGATGTTTTTCTTTTTTTAACTAACTGGAGTGTCATACTGTCATTGTGGATACGGTATAGTATGTGTATATCAACCCGATCGAAACACACACAATTATAAAAGGCTCCTGCTATATCCACCCGAGGATTTTACTAAAAACACCAAAACCAAACGGTCGTTTCAAGTGAAACGACCTTGAAACGACAGTTTCAACCAAAACGACCTTGAAACGGTCAATATAAAGGGGGCCCCCTGAATTTTAAGGTTTCGTCGTCGCGACACGTGGCGGCCATTTCAACTGAAACGACCTTGAAACGACAGTTTCAACCAAAACGACCGTAGGAAATGGGTGAATTTAGTAAAACCTTGGGTGTCTATATAACAACTCTTATAAAAATAAACTCACTTTTTATTATATGTTGAGAAAATTGAACTCAAAACTCAACTTACAAAGAAACTCTCATGATCAAGTACCTTTAGATCATTGAGTATATATAGAGAACAAAAATTTGATCACTAAGAAAAGAACTCCTAACCTTAATACAACTCCTAAATAATTAATTAATTCCTTTAAATAATTAAATAGGATTCCTAGATCATTACCACTTCCTTTAGATAATTATAATAGGATTAGGGTGGGCTTGCATGGGCTCGCATAGCCCGTTAAGTTGGCATTAAGTCCAACAGTATATATATATATGTTCTGCTAAAAGTCTACAACAGAATCTTCATTGGTTTGAAATATGAGTTATTTATGAGGTAAAATCATTTTAATCTTTAAATTATTCATGTGATATATATATCTATCTATATCTATATATATATATATTATATATATATATATATATATTATATATATAAAAAATATAGTTAATCTTCAAACTTAGGAATAGATTTCTATTACAATATAATTGTGTTAGTTTTATTATACTATAAACCTATTTTTTAGAATAGATAATGATGATATTATCTCATTACCTCAAATGTTGATATGAGGATTATCGAACTTCAACTTCAAAGTTCAAAAAATACAAATGGAAAAAAATACAAATGGAATTTTTACGAAATAAGTTTCAGATCTGAATTGTTTTTAGAATTGAAACCATGTGTACACAATATAATTTGTAGCACACAAAATTAAATCAAGAGTGACCCTACAATTTAGTTTTAAACGGGTCCAAATTCGGGCCAAGTATTTAAGCTTCTTTTCGGTTTAAGCCCGAGCCCGGGCCCGAGACCGATTTTGACTGAAATCTAGGCCCGAAGCCCAACCTAATCTTTGTACTACGGGTCGGGTTTCGGGTCTTGGACGGGCTACCCGATTTTTGCTCACCCTTAATAATGATAAACCACTATAAAGAGACGTTGTGATCTGATGTTCTGGCAATGCGTCAAAAGTAATTAGAGGTAACTCTATCAGGGCGGAACTAGAGAATTTCCTAAGGTGTAGTACACGCATAAATTTTCTTTATGGTATAGCACACGTACATAAAAACAAAAAAAAAATACAACAAAAAAAATTCAACTTTGCGTACGAGTTTAAGGGGTAGACCTTAGTGAGTACCACCCCTGACCCCTGCTAATGTGATGAAGTACATATGTCTAGCCGGTTTTGAAGGTGTTTGTGGTTATAAGATGGTTGAATCATCTTGTAACTCCACTAGTAAAGAGGCGATGCTTACTTCATAATAAATATATAAGTAATTATTGTTAGACTTATCTTGTATAAATTCAGTAACGAGTGTCCGACTTAAAAAGTTAGGGCTTTTTTGATAGTTTTTCTCCTGATAGACTCTAATAAAAATTATTGTTTAGTAGGGAGATTTGGAGGGTAAGTTTTATATAGTGTATGTAATCGCATTTTCATCACCTTAACCTTTAATAACAAATTAAAGATTGGACTAAAGGTTCTTGTTCTTATATCCCAATTGTATTTTGATTGATGTCAGTGTTTGAGTGCTCGATCAAGAACAAAACTATTGATCAAGAAATCAACCACAACAAGGATTTGATTGCTCATGAGTCCGGCAGAAAGATCTCGTTCGATCAAGGTCTTTCGATAGACAGAGAATCTGCGACGGGTACTAGGTAGGGCCGGCCCATGAGAGGGGCTGAGTGGACGACCACCCAGAGCCCAGTCTCCCGAGGGACCTGAATTTTTTAATTCTTTTATTTACTTTATAAAGAAGTTAGGTAGTGTAGTGGAAACATGCATATAGTAAAAACCTCTAGGTCCTAAGTTTAAATCTTGAATACTCCGTGCATATAGTAAAACATTTAGGTCCTAAATTAAAATCATGAATACTATTGCATATAGTAAAACTTGCATGTCTAAGTTTAAGTCTTGATACTTCATTGATAATTATCTTCTTCATTTCCTTTTCTTTTTTAGACTTTCTTTTTGTTTTGATTTTTTTTTCATATATGGTGTGTCTATCAAACACTTTTACAAAAATGGTGTAGAAAAGTAATCGTTTTCACTTTTAGTGAAAACGTGATTTCTAATCACGCTTTGCTGGTTTGGACTTACGATCGTAGGTTCAGTTGTTCTCCGAAGCTGGAAAAAACCAAATCGTGATCTCAAATCACGTTTTGCAGAATACCACTTGCTTTTCTTACACAATACCACTTACTTTTCCATAATACCACTTCTAAACCCTAAACGTGATTGGTGATCACGCTTTGCAGAAAAGAAAAATGCAATCACGTGGCCTTATGCTTTCTTCCTCCAATATGAGTCCAACATGAAATTGTCTTGAGAATATTGAATGCTTTTTTCCTACAATGTTGAATGTTTTATACAAAACTCCAACATTAAATGTCATAAAATTTCAAAATTAAATTACATCACCTATCATTCGGTGGGTTCCATAGCATTCTTTATAAATGTTATTTAATGCTTTCCTAATAGTCTAACATTTTTTTAACTTTGTTTGTTGTAGTGAGCCAGATATACATGCCTTCTTCTTTTAGTGTATAATTGAGCTACATTTACCAAACAGGGTGATGAGATAGTTTGGAACCATCACCAGTTACATGGATGAGCATTGGGAACGCCAACTTGGTAACCATCTCCTGTAGTGCGACACCTAGCTCTAAAATTGGTACGTCTGCTTTCAACCACTCCGAGCTCTCTATCACAACTAACATTCCACCTTCGGACAACACATACCAGGTCTTTCTTAGACTTGAAGTATATGCCTACATGAATTTCACTTGATTCTTTGTTCCACATATCAATGTAGTCGCCTTCTTCAAAACCAGGAGCCTCATAATCTCTTAACTCCTCAGTGTAAATATTATGGTTCACCGATGCTTGTGATAACCTTTCAACAATACCAACATTATACTCTGGTGGAGGTTCTGCGTAGCCATCATCGTCACTTTCATCGGTGGACTTGCTCTGCATCTTCAGAATTTTCGGAGCTATAATAATCAGACACGTCAAAGGCTTCGTCATTACCGTCATGGTCTGGTATATCTTCTGGGTTGGACGGACCGGCTTCGTAGTCGTATGATTGATGAACTGTAACTGCTTCTTCTACGGGTGCCTCTGAAACACAACAGAAAAACCTCGTAGAAGGTCCATAAAACTACCAGTTTGTTGGATTGACATTATTGGCTCCAACTTCACATAAATATCACCCCTAAAGTGGTTTTCTGTTTCTGCCAAATAATATAAGATTTCTAGACTTCCATCAACAACAATATGTGATGCTTCATGTATCCCTTGAAACTAGTACGATAATAGTAAGATGATATTACACTACGTCAAAAAGTGGCTTTGGCCACGGTTTTTTTTACGCATAGCCACTGTTTTGTAAAAAACGTGGCCAAAGGTAAGAAATGCTAGTTTTAGCCACACATATTTTGTACCCGTGGCCAAATATATAGCCTTTGGACTCTTTTAGCCACGTATTTTTTTGTTTATGTGACAACAACAATCAGGTGCAGTGGCTTTAGTCACTGTTTTACAAAAACATGTGGCCCTTGTTTTTGTCACGCTTAATAAAGAGTGGCGAAATGCACCAAACGGCTATGAAATTTTTATGATTTTTAATTCGTGTGACCAAAAAGGAATGTACGGCCACGTTTAAATAATGTTGTATGACGGAAGAGTAGATGTTATTACTTAGTAAATTAAAAAAAAACAAAACTATTAATTATATATTATGCGTGGCTAAATGTGAGCAATGGCCACGCTTTTTACTTAGTTATGTGGCTAAAAACTAGTACATATGGTCACTGTTATTAGGTTGTGTGACTAAATAGTAGGTTGTGAGAGACAAGAATCTATTACATATGGCCACATATATTAATCGTGACTAAATAGTAGCCAATTTTAATTAGTTAATTATCTGTGGTGACGGCGGATATACATCATTACTAGAGGTCAAATCTTTTTTGTCAAAAAAAAGAGGTCAAATCTTTATCTACCACCTAGAGTTTCGGATATAAATCATATCATTAATTAATTAATTGTCGATCATCACCATATACGCCGTTAGCTCTCTCAGCTCTCTGTTTTTTGGTTTATCATGCCACTCTCTGAAAATGTGGCATTTGCGTCCTCTGAATGTGGAAGATAATGGGTTTAAATACATGGGAATATCCTATAGACTACGAACAGAAATAACAAATTTGGTTATTTATAGTATATATAGTTCATCCTGAAGAACTCTAGCTTATCCGGTTCATCCTGAAGAACTCTAGTTCATCCTGTTCTATTACTGAATAATTAGTCTTGATCCTGAAGAACTCTAGTTCATCCGGTTCTATTCTTCTTCTTCTCTAATGAATAACTAAAATTGATCCTGTTTAATTATAAATCATCTCAGTCCAGCAAGGCAGTGAAACAGTTGTCTAAAAATGTCATCCGGTTCTGTTCATCTGCACGCTCTCATTCCAGATGAACTCTTCTTTTTGAGGAATTCTAGTTCATATGGTTTTGTTCTTGTTAGTTCTTACGGTCTTGTTCTTGTTCCAATTTACTGAAGAATTAAAATCTATCCAGTTTATAAATCCTGTCATCCACTATTAGACAATAAAAAAATTATAAATTGTAGCAAACAAGGCTTCAACCTGGGTCAGTTAAAAGAAAGGAACAAACTACAAGATTAAGAAGAACCATTGAGACAAAAGTGTTAATTGGTTATATTTTAAACAGAACTTATTTAATTACTCGCATCACATAAGAAATAATTGATAAACAAAATTTGCGTTGCTAAAGGTAATAAATAGACACGGTAAAAACAGGATTTGCGTGGTAAAGGTAACAAAATATACACGGTTATCTTGGCCTGACCTTTCCACTTCTTCCCACCATAGCTGGTAGAGTGCCCTGTCTGCCTTTAAATTTCCACTTTTTCGCCACCAAAATCTTCTGTGCGAACGTATTTCCTGTTCATCAAGAAAAAAACTTCGATCGATCAATGGCTGCCTTTGGTAAACAATGGAGGATTAGGGGTGTTAATGAACCAACACCCTACTACGGAAAGACTCCCCGTAATTGTATTTTCACTCAAGGCTGTACGTTTTTATTTTTAGGGTTTTATGTTTTTTAGTTACTTACTCTCTACTCTGTATTTGGGTTTTTTACAGATGGTCAAAGGTTCACCCTCAAGGTCCATCACTGTGGCGATTTCCACAGAATGTAAAGGTTGAGTAATCTCCACACCCTAATTTGGTGTTAGGAGTAAACTATATATAACAATACAATTTACATAATTAATACAATACAATTAACTATCTACACAAATGAACCTCAACTAATTAAATATGACTAACATCCCCCTCAAGCTGAACGGTGCAGGACCCAGGCATAATAATCTTCGAAAGTATTCAAACTAATCACGAGGGAGACTTTTGGTGAAGATAACTGCAACCTGAAGCTTGGACGGAACAAAATTGGTGAGTAATTTTCCCGACGTGACTAGTTCACGTATGAAATGATAATCGAGATCAGTGTGCTTAGATCGGTTGTGGGCAATAGGATTTTGTGACATGAACAAGGCACTTTGGTTATCACAGAGAAGTGTGGGTCGTTCAGGCGGAAGCGCATGAAGCTCTTGCAGGAGATGAGTTATCCAAATGATTTCGGCAGCTGTATTAGCCATCGCACGATACTCAGATTCACAACTGGAGCGGGCAACAGAGTGCTGCTTTTTGGCACTCCACGAAACAAGATTACCAGCAAGAAAGATGGAATAACCGTACGTGGACCTTCTGGTTTCGATGCAACGTGCCCAATCAGCATCGGAATACCCAAGGATATTCGACTTAGCTTGTTGAGAGAAAGTTAAACCATATGTGATCGTCCCTTTGATATACCGAAGGATTCGGTTTACATGTTGAAAAAAATCTTGAGTGGGCGCTTGAAGAAATTGACTGAGTTGATTAACACCATACGAGATATCTGGTCTTGTGATGGTCAAGTATTGAAGTGCACTAATGATAGAGCGATAGAGTGTAGGGTCATGAAACGGATCACCTTCTTTAACAAGTGAAACATTGGGAGAGAGAGGTGTGGGCATAGGCTTGGCATCAAGCATGTTCGCTTAGAGGAGAATTTCTTTTGCATACTTCGTCTGACTTAAAAATAAGCCACCTCTGACTTTGGTAACCTCTAGGCCTAGGAAATAGTTGAGATCTCCAAGGTCCTTGATAGTAAATTCTTTGTTGAGTCTAGCAACAAACGTCAGAACCACTTTTTCATCGTTACCTGTTACAATAAGGTCATCAACATAAACAAGTAGATACATTATGCATGTATCACGTTTGAAGACAAATAATGACGGATCGGCACGACTACATGCGAAGCCATTAGCTAGAAGAAAGGCACTTAGTCGTTGGAACCAAGCCCGTGGAGCTTGCTTCAGACCATATATCGCTTTGTTGAGACGACACGCATGATTCGGATAGGTAGGATCCACAAAACCCGGTGGTTGTTCCATAAAAACCTCTTCACGGAGAGTCCTGTGTAAGAAAGCGTTGTTGACATCCAGTAGATGAAGTTTCCATTGATACATCGTGGCAAGAGAGAGAACAATACGGATGGTGGTAGCCTTAATGTGACAACTGCAACTTCCCAAGTAAACTCCGTTAGTCACATTACCAGTAGTAATTAATTAATTAATGCTTACCTAGACCGGATACGTCCACGACCTTTGGTTGATCACCGAACCCGGCCATATGTGTTATATGATTATTTGCTTATCACCACTGTGTGAAGTTATGCAACATGCTTAATTAATTCATTGTGAAATTATGTGATTTATCGAGAAAACGTGCTTACCTTACTTAGAATGAAATTTACCCTTTTAAGAAGCCAGCGAAACTACCGAGCGAAACTACAGTTTCGCCCGGTAGCTAAAACTCTTGGTCTGCTGGACCAGTTTCGCGTGGCCAGCGAAACTGCCAGCGAAATTGCGGGCGAAACTGGCCCCTACATATAGAAAACCCAAGCCAACTCTCTCATTTTTACTCACCTCACTCAAAACACACACATCTGCTCTCTCCCTCTCCTGAGATTTCTGGCCAGCAAGAAAACGACACGAACCGTCGCGATTCCAGCCCTGAGTCTCCTTCCATTCGAGCTTGGAGATCACCCGTGAGTCCCCAAGACCACTCCTTCTATGTTCTTGTTGTGTTTTGCTTAATTAGATGACTAAATCTGCATGCAACTGTGTATACTTCTGTTAAAATACTTAGGAATGCTAGACATAACATCAATTCTGCAACTTGCCATGCCAATATGAAGATCCATGCTAATTATGTTCCTTTATGTGAAATTGTGTTCTTGGCAAATTGATGACTAGAATCCGTGTTTAAGGTGTTAGAATTGCTCCCATGATGTTAGTAAACGTTTAGGTATGCTAGATATTGATTTGCATGTGATACAGAAGCTGTTAGAAAGGTTTTTAGTCAAATTTACGGTTTTTTTTAGCGACTAGCGAAACTGTGCCTTCATCAGGCGAAATTAGGTAGCGAAACTATGTATATCTCCTTCTAGCGAAACCAAGTAGCGAAACTATAGTGTCGCTAGGTAAACTGACCAGACCTGATCGAACGAAATTACCGAGCGAAATTCCCTGAACGAAAGTTCAAACCAGTTTCGGGCGAAACTAGGCTAGCGAAACTGTGCCAACAGTTTCGAGCGAAACTAGCCTAGCGAAACTGCGTCACCGGGTACTGCCTAGCGAAAGTGCTGCCCGTGTACACGGCGAAACTGTCTAGCGAAACTGCTAGCGAAACTGTGACCAGAATCCAAACTTGTACAATTTGCTTGAATGATATGCCATGACTTGCATGCTCTATACTATGATAATACTTGCTTGGACTCCTGAAGTATATAACACTTGTGTATGATCAACCATCGGTGTCGTGTGTCGTTATGTCGTGTCGTATTTTTCCAATGTGCTAGTGTTATGGTCTTAGCGGTATGGCTAAAAGTTAAACAACCTAACACCTAAGACCTTAATGTGATTATTAGGTCCTCGTTAACAATCATAACCGGGTTTATTTGAAGAATAAGCTGAGCAACCTAAGGTGAGTTCATTACTATATGTTGTTATGTCCTTTCAGGGATGATAACGTGCAGCGGTAAGGTATTTCTTACTAAGTAAACTTTTCCGACCAAATATCATATGTATCATTGAATTGATTGATAAACTAAAAAGTCCTTACATTCGGGCCGTTAATATAGAATAGCTAGGTGATGTTGAGTAGTACTACTGGGGATTGACACCCCCGCCCAGCGGTGCACGGGATGCACCAACCCGACTGGCGGTCGGACTGGGACCAATGTTACCCTACCCTCCGTGGTCTTTCAGGACACGGGAAGGCAAAATCCGTAGGTAATACCTATACATTGTCAGCTTCGGTTGCGAACAATTCAAATGTGCATAATTTAGGCTAGCTACCTACGATATGGAAAACTTACTAGTCTTATGATATGGATTGTGTTCTACCTTTCTTTGATCATAAAATTTTGGTCTACTTGTGACGGGTAGACCGCTTAGTGAACTCACCAGCCTTGGCTGACACTTGATTGTTGAATGCTTTTCAGGTCGCTAGGAGGATCATCGAAGGCACCGGCAGCGGCAGTACTGAACGTTACCCTTTTGAATTGAAAACTATGTTTCCAATCAGTTGAATTAAACATTTTGTAAACAATATCTGTAACTCGTTTTATGCTTCCGCTGAACCGTTAATTCATTATGGGTCTGTAATAACTGCTCTTTATTTACTTAAATTAAACTCTGTTATGGTTTGGTTGTAACTGAAGTCTGGGATCCTGGTCTGGATCATACCCTCACGCGGTTAAACTCCGTTAGGTGGAAATTGGGGGTGTGACAGATTGGTATCAGAGCCCTTGGTTACAGCGAACCAGAACATTTTTTTTTAAAGTAAAATTTCTGAACTGTAACTGTTTTTGAAAACTTTGGTTACAACCCGTTCCGCAAAGTACTGCCCCGCGTGCTGAAGATGATCCTCATTTAGAATTCTTGTCCTGTGACGGTATTAAAACCTGAAAATTTCGGGTGAAGATTTTTCTTTTCACTAATCATGTAAATGAGTGCCTTAATGTGAATTATACTAGTATGTAACAATTAACGGAACTTAACAACTTTCTAGTATTGGGTATACTAACCTTTGGAAGCTTTGCATTGATTTGCTAGAAATCATGCCTCCGCGGAGAGAACCCGAAACCCAACCAGGAACCTTCACAGCTGCACAGGTTCAGAATATGATCAATCAGGGAGTTGCAGCAGCCCTAGCAGCCGCTCAACAACATTTCCAAGGTCAACCGCCTCAATGCACATTCAAAGCCTTTATGGATTGTAAGCCAATAGTGTTCAAAGGTGACGAAGGTGCTGTGGGTCTACTTAGATGGATTGAAAAGTCAGAGAAGGTATTTCTAATGTGTAACTGCCCAGACGGGGATAAGGTGAAGTATGCTACAGGTACTCTTGAGGATTCCGCATTGACATGGTGGAATGCTCAGATTCAGATTTTGGGATTAAACGAGGCAAACGCCATGACATGGCAAGAATTCCGAGAAGCGATCATGGAGGAGTATTGTCCTCGTGATCAAGTCAGAAGAATGGAAGTGGAATTTGGAAACTCCAAGATGGAAGGTTATGAGATAGAGGAATATACCAACCGTTATCAAGCATATTCCCGACTCTGTCCGACAATGGTGGATGCTGAGTACAAGCGAATCGAGTTGTATGTGGAAGGACTGGTACCACAGATCAAAGGCATGGTGACCTCATCTAATCCCACTTATGTGCGACAGGCCATCCGACTGGCGCACAAACTAACTGATCAGGCAGTGGCTCAAGGAACTTTGCCACCCAGAAAGACCCCAAAGGCTGCCCTAGACGGGAAGAGGCAGAGAGACGAGGAGCCAAGCCCCCTCACGAATTCTGGCAACAACACTGGGAGGTCCTCAAACTCTCAGAACCAGAACAAGAAGTTTGATAACTCCAAAGGGGGTTACGGTAACAACGGTGGCGGTGGCAACAACCAAAACCGACAAGGTAGCAGCGGGCAAGGCGCTAGTGGGTATAAAGGAAAGTTACCCTACTGCAGCAAGTGTAGCAAGCACCACCCTGGTGAATGTGGCCGACCAGTCTGTGAGAGATGTGGAAAATCGGGGCACCTTGCCAAGAATTGTCGGGGTGAACTACTCAACCGGGCAAGGCAGAACCCTGAAGGCCCCCGTGGTTGTTATGAATGCGGAAAACCTGGGCACTTGAAGAAAGACTGCCCCCAGCTAAAGAGAGGTGGGAACGATAACAACAACGACCGCCACAACAACAACAACAATAACAACAATGGTGGTGATAATGGAAATGGTGGCCGCGGACGAGCATTCGTCATGGGTTCCGGTGAAGCAAGAGATGACGCCAATGTGATTACCGGTAAGTTTCTCCTCAACAACTATTTTGCGAATGTTTTATTTGATTCGGGTGCCGAGAAAAGTTTCATTTCAACTAAGTTCTGCAAAATGATAAAGGCCAAGACAGAAACCTTAGGAGCTAAGTACATTGTTGAATTAGCTAACGGTAAACTTATTGATGCAACGCATATAGTTAAGGATTGTACCCTAGAACTCTCAGGTCATAAGTTCAACATAGATTTGATGCCTTTCACAATCGGTAGTTTTGACGTGATAATTGGTATGGATTGGTTGTCCTCGCAACGCGCCGAACTCATTTGCCAAGAGAAAGTCATACGCATACCCATCGCGAACGGAGAAGTACTCTCGGTTCAGGGTGAAAAGGGAGGTACTGTTTCCGGAATCATATCATACCTCAAGGCACAGAAGTACCTTCGGAAAGGACACGTGGCCATTCTGGCAACGGTTACGGATCAAAGCCTCGCAGCAAAGAAAATTGAAGATTTTCCGATAGTTCGCGATTTTTCCGATGTGTTCCCGGAGGAATTACCTGGTCTACCTCCGCATAGACAAGTCGAGTTCGGAATCGACCTTGTTCCCGGTGCAGCTCCGATTGCCCGAGCTCCGTATCGTCTGGCGGTGAACGAATTACACGAGTTATCCACTCAACTGCAAGAACTGTTAGATAAAGGTTTTATCAGGCCTAGCTCATCGCCATGGGGCGCGCCAGTTCTATTCGTCAAGAAGAAAGATGGGACGTTCAGGATGTGCATAGACTACCGCGAGCTCAACAAAGTCACTATTAAGAACCGATATCCTCTCCCTCGGATCGACGACCTGTTCGACCAACTGCAAGGATCCAGCTACTTCTCAAAAATCGACTTAAGATCCGGGTATCACCAACTCAGAGTCCGCGAGGAGGACATTTCAAAGACGGCTTTCAGAACGCGTTACGGTCATTACGAGTTCCTGGTCATGCCTTTCGGCTTAACGAACGCACCGGCGGTGTTCATGGACCTCATGAACCGCGTGTGCAAACCTTACCTTGATCAGTTCGTAATTGTTTTCATCGACGACATACTCGTTTACTCAAGGACGAAAGAAGAGCACGAGCAACACCTGCGGTTAATATTAGAGTTGTTAAGGAAGGAGCAACTCTACGCCAAGTTCTCCAAATGTGATTTTTGGATCCGAGAAGTCCAATTCCTAGGCCACATCGTCAACGAGCAGGGTATTCATGTTGACCCATCCAAAGTAGAAGCGATCAAGAATTGGTCTACACCACGAGCACCAACGGAAATTCGGCAATTTCTAGGGCTAGCGGGTTACTACCGTCGTTTCATCCAGGGATTCTCTCAGATAGCCCAACCGCTAATCGCTCTTACGCATAAAGGTGTTCAGTACCGATGGGGTGAAAAAGAAGAAACAGCCTTTCAGACTTTGAAAGAAAAACTTTGTACCGCGCCTGTGTTATCTCTACCAGATGGTGTTGACGACTTCGAGGTCTATTGCGATGCTTCTCTCCAGGGACTCGGATGTGTTCTAATGCAAAGAGGTAAGGTCATCGCTTACGGGTCAAGGCAGCTAAAGACTCACGAAAAGAATTACACGACCCATGATCTGGAGTTAGGAGCTGTTGTATTCGCCTTAAAGTTTTGGAGGCACTACCTGTACGGTACCAAATGCACGATATTTACTGATCATAAAAGCCTCCAACATATAATGGGACAGAAAGACCTCAACATGAGACAGCGTAGGTGGATCGAGGTGCTAAATGACTACGACTTGGCGATAAAGTACCACCCAGGCAAGGCCAACGTTGTGGCCGACGCATTGAGCAGAAAAGAATATGCTAAACCTAGAAGGGTTCGAGCTCTACAACTCACGATTCATGCTGGGTTACCGAATAGACTTCGGGATGCCCAGAAGGAAGCTTTGAAAGAGGAAAATTTCGAGTCTGAATCCTTAAATGGCATAGATGGAACTTCGGAGGTTAAGTCAGATGGACTCCGCTACTACAAGGATCGTATTTGGGTGCCTCTTCATGGAAATCTTCGAGAGCTGGTGATGGACGAAGCTCACAAGTCTCGATATTCGGTCCATCCCGGTTCGGATAAAATGTACCAAGATCTGAAGGGATTATACTGGTGGCCAAAGATGAAAGCCGACATCGCTACATACGTCAGTAAGTGCTTAACATGCTCAAAGGTCAAAGCAGAACATCAAAAGCCTCCAGGATTATTGCAGCAACCGAAAATTCCTGAATGGAAATGGGAGGAAATATCCATGGATTTCATCACGGGACTGCCCCGTACACCTCGTGGAAACGACATGATTTGGGTCATTGTGGATAGACTAACAAAATCCGCTCATTTCATAGCCCTCAAGGAAAATGACAAGACTGACAAGTTGGCACAAATCTACATTAACGAGATCGTCAAGCTCCACGGAGTGCCCACGTCTATTATCTCCGATCGAGACCCCCGATTTGCTTCACACTTTTGGAGATCACTACAATCAGCGCTAGGTACTCGCTTAGATATGAGCACCGCATACCATCCGCAGACCGATGGCCAAACAGAGCGCACAATCCAGACTCTTGAGGATATGCTCCGAGCGTGTGTAATGGATTTTGGAAAGAACTGGGAAACCCACTTGGCATTGGTCGAATTCTCCTACAACAACAGCTACCATTCCAGTATTGGAGCCGCTCCCTTTGAGGCTCTCTATGGACGAAAGTGTAGATCACCGGTCTGTTGGGCTGAAGTCGGTGATAGTCAACTTACTGGACCCGAAATGGTGTACGAAACAACTGAAAGAATTGTGCAAATTAGAGACCGCATGAAAGCTGCAAGAGACCGACAAAAGAGTTATGCTGACAATCGAAGAAGGCCGTTAGAATTCGAAGTGGGCGACCGTGTATTGTTAAAAGTCTCGCCTTGGAAAGGTGTGGTCCGTTTTGGAAAGCGCGGGAAGTTAAACCCTCGCTACATAGGACCTTTCCCAATAACCGAGAAGATTGGAACGGTGGCGTATCGTTTGGACTTGCCACCCGAACTGGATGGAGTACATAACGTATTTCACGTTTCCAACTTGAAGAAGTGTCTGGCTGACGACACTTTAATAGTTCCACTCGAGGAGCTCCACATTGACGAGCAACTCCGATTTGTAGAACAACCTGTTGAGATAATGGGACGCGAAGAAAAGGCATTGAAGCGAAGCAAGATCCCAATTGTCAAGGTTAGATGGCAATCGAAACGTGGACCGGAATTCACATGGGAACGAGAAGACCAGATGCGAAAGAAATATCCTCACCTGTTCGATCAAGCCTCCGCATCAACCCAAGGTACTAGCTAATTTTCGGGACGAAAATTCCTTAACATGGGGAGGCTGTGACAACTGCAACTTCCCAAGTAAACTCCGTTAGTCACATTACCAGTAGTAATTAATTAATTAATGCTTACCTAGACCGGATACGTCCACGACCTTTGGTTGATCACCGAACCCGACCATATGTGTTATATGATTATTTGCTTATCACCACTGTGTGAAGTTATGCAACATGCTTAATTAATTCATTGTGAAATTATGTGATTTATCGAGAAAACGTGCTTACCTTACTTAGAATGAAATTTACCCTTTTAAGAAGCCAGCGAAACTACCGAGCGAAACTATAGTTTCGCCCGGTAGCTAAAACTCTTGGTCTGCTGGACCAGTTTCGCGTGGCCAGCGAAACTGCCAGCGAAATTGCGGGCGAACTGGCCCCTACATATAGAAAACCCAAGCCAACTCTCTCATTTTTACTCACCTCACTCAAAACACACACATCTGCTCTCTCCCTCTCCTGAGATTTCTGGCCAGCAAGAAAACGACACGAACCGTCGCGATTCCAGCCCCGAGTCTCCT
The DNA here is from genome assembly GCA_039602395.1 of Deinandra increscens subsp. villosa. NCBI lineage: Eukaryota > Viridiplantae > Streptophyta > Magnoliopsida > Asterales > Asteraceae > Deinandra > Deinandra increscens. The sequence continues at coordinate 17,773 of JBCNJP010005692.1, forward strand.
TCCATTCGAGCTTGGAGATCACCCTTGAGTCCCCAAGACCACTCCTTCTATGTTCTTGTTGTGTTTTGCTTAATTAGATGACTAAATCTGCATGCAACTGTGTATACTTCTGTTAAAATACTTAGGAATGCTAGACATAACATCAATTCTGCAACTTGCCATGCCAATATGAAGATCCATGCTAATTATGTTCCTTTATGTGAAATTGTGTTCTTGGCAAATTGATGACTAGAATCCGTGTTTAAGGTGTTAGAATTGCTCCCATGATGTTAGTAAACGTTTAGGTATGCTAGATATTGATTTGCATGTGATACAGAAGCTGTTAGAAAGGTTTTTAATCAAATTTACGGTTTTTTTTTGCGACTAGCGAAACTGTGCCTTCATCAGGCGAAATTAGGTAGCGAAACTATGTATATCTCCTTCTAGAGAAACTAAGTAGCGAAACTATAGTGTCGCTAGGTAAACTGACCAGACCTGACCGAACGAAATTACCGAGCGAAATTCCCTGAACGAAAGTTCAAACCAGTTTCGGGCGAAACTAGGCTAGCGAAACTGTGCCAACAGTTTCGAGCGAAACTAGCCTAGCGAAACTGCGTCACCGGGTACTGCCTAGCGAAAGTGCTGCCCGTGTACACGGCGAAACTGTCTAGCGAAACTGCTAGCGAAACTGTGACCAGAATCCAAACTTGTACAATTTGCTTGAATGATATGCCATGACTTGCATGCTCTATACTATGATAATACTTGCTTGGACTCCTGAAGTATATAACACTTGTGTATGATCAACCATCGGTGTCGTGTGTCGTTATGTCGTGTCGTATTTTTCCAATGTGCTAGTGTTATGGTCTTAGCGGTATGGCTAAAAGTTAAACAACCTAACACCTAAGACCTTAATGTGATTATTAGGTCCTCGTTAACAATCATAACCGGGTTTATTTGAAGAATAAGCTGAGCAACCTAAGGTGAGTTCATTACTATATGTTGTTATGTCCTTTCAGGGATGATAACGTGCAGCGGTAAGGTATTTCTTACTAAGTAAACTTTTCCGACCAAATATCATATGTATCATTGAATTGATTGATAAACTAAAAAGTCCTTACATTCGGGCCGTTAATATAGAATAGCTAGGTGATGTTGAGTAGTACTACTGGGGATTGACACCCCCGCCCAGCGGTGCACGGGATGCACCAACCCGACTGGCGGTCGGACTGGGACCAATGTTACCCTACCCTCCGTGGTCTTTCAGGACACGGGAAGGCAAAATCCGTAGGTAATACCTATACATTGTCAGCTTCGGTTGCGAACAATTCAAATGTGCATAATTTAGGCTAGCTACCTACGATATGGAAAACTTACTAGTCTTATGATATGGATTGTGTTCTACCTTTCTTTGATCATAAAATTTTGGTCTACTTGTGACGGGTAGACCGCTTAGTGAACTCACCAGCCTTGGCTGACACTTGATTGTTGAATGCTTTTCAGGTCGCTAGGAGGATCATCGAAGGCACCGGCAGCGGCAGTACTGAACGTTACCCTTTTGAATTGAAAACTATGTTTCCAATCAGTTGAATTAAACATTTTGTAAACAATATCTGTAACTCGTTTTATGCTTCCGCTGAACCGTTAATTCATTATGGGTCTGTAATAACTGCTCTTTATTTACTTAAATTAAACTCTGTTATGGTTTGGTTGTAACTGAAGTCTGGGATCCTGGTCTGGATCATACCCTCACGCGGTTAAACTCCGTTAGGTGGAAATTGGGGGTGTGACACTTAACCACTGGACTGAAAGTATGCGAGAAATCGATCCCCGGTACCTGCGAGTAACCTTGAGCAACAAGACGAGCTTTGTAACGGTCAAGTGATCCATCTGCACGAAGTTTAGTACGAAAAAGCCATTTGCAACCTACAACATTAGTGTTCTGTGGTCTAGAAACAAGTGTCCAAGTATCATTTGACTGCAGAGCACTCAACTCTTTATTCATGGCATCAACCCAATGAGGATAACGAGCGGCGGTTTTGTATGAGCGAGGTTCGGTAGTGGCTAGAAGACAATTAACAATTGGGCTTTGGACGGAGATATTTGCACAATGTTTTGGTTTAAATATCCCAGCTTTGGCTCGAGTGACCATAGGATGGCCCTGCGGAGCAGAAGTAGACGGCGTAGGTGGGACAACATGCGAAGGAGGAGGACTCAATGGAGGAGTGGTTGGAGGACTATGGAATGGGCTGCCAGAATAGCCGCTAGATGGGCTGGAAGGAGAAGCACTGGATAGGCTTGAGGAGGAGCCTACATCTTCATCGGATGAAGAGGTGACTTCTGGGCCAGGTTGGGCCTGACTAGGCAGATCATCACACAAAGGGCAGTGGGCCGATTGTCGATATGAGGTTGTGGGTGGCGGGTTTTTGGGGGGAGAAGTGGGCTTCGGTGAAGATAAAGGTAGAGGTTCAAGGAAGGTGGTGACAGGAATGATTTCCGATGCATTTGGTACAGCCGAGTCAGAAAATGGGAACATGGTCTCGTCAAATTTGGCGTGGCGAGTGATATAGTTGCGATTGGAAGTGGGGTCAAAACATCTATAGCCTTTGTATTGGGTATTATACCCCAAGAAGATGCACAGTAGGGCACGTGGAGCAAGCTTAGTGGAAGCATAGGGCCGAAGATACGGGAATACACGACAACCAAACGTGCGAAAATTGTTGTAATTTGGCCTATCATGAAAGAGTAGTTCGAATGGAGACTTGTTCTCAGTCACTTTAGATGGTAACCGATTGATTATGTAGGTGGCACTACTAAAGGCTTCAACCCAAAATGGTAAGGGAGTTTTTGAGTTGAACAAAAGAGCTAGTCCAGTTTCAGTGATGTGTCGATGTTTGCGTTCCACCCGACCATTTTGTTCAGGTGTATACGGACACGAAATGCGATGAAAGATCCCATTTTCATCAAAGATGTTTCGAACAGTGTTATTGATAAATTCGGAACCACCATCACTTTGAAATACTTTGATACTGGTGGAGAGTTGATTTTGCACAAGTTTGATGAAACTTACAAGGATGGAGTAAAAATCAGTTTTAGTGCGTAACGGATACATCCAAGTAAAACGGTTATGATCATCAATGAATGCAACATAATACCGATAACCATCGTTAGAGACAACAGGAGATGGACCCCAAAGATCACAGTGAATAAGGTCCAACGGTTTTGAAGCACGTTTTTCATTCGAGTCAAAGGGAATTCGATGGCTTTTAGCCATTTGACATGACATGCAAACATTGGGTTTTGGTAATAAAGACGTGACATTCAAAAAACCCATTTTATTCAATAACTTGATTACATCAAAATTGACATGTCCTAAACGGGCATGCCACAATTCAAAGGATCCTTTATCGGAGGAGGCAACAAGGGCTTGCGGTTCATCCTTCAAAACATAGAGAACATTTTCACATAGGCCCCTGTCTAGCGTTTGCTTCGTTGAACGACCCTGGATACAAAACGAAGGATATGAGAATAGAACGTCAACATTATTGTCACGTGTCAACCGACTAATGGATAGTAAATTTTTCGTGATATTTGGAACAACAAGGACATTGTTAAGACAAATATTAGGGGAAATACGCGAAGCACCCATAAACATAATGGGAAGACTCTTACCGTTACCAAAAGTGACATGAGACGTACCGGAGAGATGAGTGGTGGTATGAGTTTGCGATGTCGAGCCAACCATGTGATCGGTGGCACCGGAGTCGACATACCAATCAGGGTTAGAAGTAGAGACAGTGCACTTGTTTTTGAACGCTTGAGCCATCTGTGCTTCAACAGGAGTACTAGGGGCAGCAGTTTGATTCAACAGGCTGTAACAATTCGAAGCCTTGTGACCGGGCTTACCACACCACTGGCACGGATCCGGCTGGTAATACCGTCCGCCACGACCACCACAACCACCACGATTGTAACCACCCCTGTGAAATTGGCGATTATTGGGTCTGCCCTTGTTGTTGAACCGAGTCTGGGAGGAACGACCAGATTGCGTAGTGTACGCAACCGGGGCTGTCGGCGCGAGTTTGAAGTTCACGCAGAGTGATGTTTGGATGTGAAGCCTTGAGGGAGATCGAAAAATTTTCAAAGCTCGGTCCAAGACCCCGATAAAAGGCATGAGTCTTGTCAGATTTAGACGTGGATTTTCCCATCGCCGCTAACTGATCGATCAGCGCCTTGAACTTCCGGCCAAAATCAGTAATGGACTGAGTCCCTTTTGTGAGGGAGTGCAACTGGTCCTTGATGTTCTGTTCCCGTTCGACAGAATCATCCGAGTAGATTGCCGGCAATGCTTGCCACTTTTCACGCGCAGTGGCGTACCCTATGACATCAGGGAACACCTCTTCTGAGAGACTGTTGTGTAAGAGAACAACAACCTTCTTTTCATCAGTTTTCCAGGTCGAGAAAACAGGATTAGGGGCATCCTTATCGCCTTAACGGATGCTTGCAGCAGGGGATCGGAGTTCCATCGATATGTGCCGATAAGTCTTGATATTCAAACAGAGCAAGCATATGGTTCATCCAGAGGACGTAATTGGTCGGAGACAGGCGTAGAGGTAGCGAATGGAAGGCTGAGTTAAACTTGGACAACTGAGTCATGTCTGTGGAGGATGACGCCATGATTAATAGGAAGAAAGGGGAGAACGAAGGAGGGATATCGGAAGGCAGAGGAAGAAGAACATGGAGGGGAAGAGGAATCGCAAGAGGGAGGGGAGGCAAGGGGTTAATTACTGGCTCTAATACCATAAAGGTTGAGTAATCTCCACACCCTAATTTGGTGTTAGGAGTAAACTATATATAACAATACAATTTACATAATTTATACAAAACAATTAACTATCTACACAAATGAACCTCAACTAATTAAATATGACTAACAGAATGCCGCCGGCCATGATGTGTGGAAGGGAAAGGTAGATTATGTCGACTATGTCGACATTCGCACATTTTACTGTCATGATCTGGATCAAATGGTGCAATACCTAAACCACACATCGATTGGCTATTTCCTCATTTACTGGAGGATCCCACCTCTGTCCATCAAATACGGGCTTGAGTACGCTGATTTCATCACTGCCGAAGTTGTATGTGATATGAAACCTTATCTCCAGGGACCAGAGGGAGAGAGAGAGCTGGATGTGTATTTAATCCGGAACAGGGATTCCACCTACACCTCCGAGTTGGGACCAAGATTGCCGCCTGGTCAAAAGCTGTTTCTTGATGACAGCAGTAGCAGCAGCAGCTTCTTTGATGATGAAGACTATATGTCGGATGCTAGGTCTTAGCTAGTTAGATAGATTTTTGTATAGATCTGATGAAAATCTTTGTATAGAGATCAATATATATATATATATATATATATTAAAGTTTTTGTTAACTCTTCCTCATGTTTTTTTTGGTTAACCCCATTAATTATATAGATAGATTTTATCTCAATCATTAAAGTTGATTTTATTCTAAATTTGATTGGTGCAAATAGATTTTATTGTGAACTGATGTGATTTTTATTTTATTGTGAACTGGTTAACCATCCTGGAGAACTTTAGAACTCTATTTTACCCGGTTCATCCTGAAGAACTCTAGTGCATCTTCTCTCAATCCTCATGAACTCTTCTTCCTGAGGAATTGTAGTTCATCCGGTTTTGTTCTTCTTCCAATTTAGAAGTAAAATTAATCCGGTTTGTTCTTCTTCAAATTTTGATGCCTTTACTTGAGCTCTACTATAACCTTAAGGCATGCAGACATAGTTGGCAGTTCCCATTATGGTCATGATATCCATCTGATGCAACTTATCCCAATCATCCAGTTTTAAATCTTGTTTCTTCCTTACTTCCTCATTGCTCATGACGAAGTAGTGCATGTCTTCACTTTTGTGAGATTCAATCCTTAGAATGCAGGGATGAGTGACATCAACATGTGGGTTGGGAGGATCTGAAGGTTCAGATTCTTCTTCTGATTCACTCACTACTATCTTCTTCCTTTTAGCCATGGATTTCTTTCTTCCAGAAAAGGTGAGCAAGATGGGTGGTATGGCTGAAGGTTGCTGAGACGACGGTTCAGTTTCAGGTTGTGTAGGATTTGGATTTATAGGAGGTGGTGAAGATTGTGGAGATGGAATAGGCTGGTTAGGAGTTTGAAATGTGGGAGCAGTGGGTTGAGGTGTTGAGGTGAAGGGTTGAGATGATGAGAGATGAGGATCAGAAACAGTGTCAAACATATGTTTCACAATGTTGATCCTTGGCTTCTTTTGTTGAGCAGTTGAATCAGGAGCCTTTCTCTTCTTCTGTTTAAGGTAGCTGAGACCTTCAGGATGTAAAGAGTCAAAAAGAGTATACATACATGGTGGCTTCTTCTCACCAGTAACTCTTTCCTTTTCAATTTGACTTTTTCTGATGGCATCATAGTCAAGTCTCAGCCTAGGCAATTTGCAAGAGTTGATTCTTTTGGGATTCTCCATTATAACTTCTATGAAGTACCATTTGTGAATCAGCAGGTCATCCTCCTCTGTTAATTTTTGATATTTTGTACCCTGCTTCTCTTGTGCCTTCTCCTGCTCAAAAGCATAATCAACAAATCTCTTGGCATTCATCTCTTTGTCTTGATCTGCTCTGATAGCCAAGATCATGTATATCCAGTTGATTAGATCATCACCCTTCATTTCATCAACCCATGCATCAGTGAAACACTCCTTGCTTCTGAGCATTACACTGAACTGAGCTAGGAAAATTTTGTTGTCTTCAGTCTTTTTCATATGAATTTTCCTATACTCATTTCCCAAGACCCTTCTGTACTTGTCAATCTTGTCTGAGAGACCTTGCTCTTCAGCTCTGGCAATTCTTTCTTCTAGGTACAGATCAGATCTTCTCCTTGATCCATTGATAAAGAACATCAGGTCTGCATTGTTGATGACATACTCATAGATACCTCCCTCTATGAGCAGTCGTTTCTGTTCTTCAAACACAGCATCCTCCTTCTGTTCTTGAAATTTCTTTTGTATCTCAGCATTCTCCTTTTCCAATCGATCAATCAGAGCCTTTGTTGCAGGATCCATGTCTTCTTTATGGCCTCCTGTGCTCTGATCATCATTCTGTTTTTCCAACTAATCAATCAGAGCCTTTGTGGCAGTATCCATATCTTCATTTTGGCCTCCTGTGCTCTGATTATCATCCTCCATGTCAGTGAAACCAGAGATGGTTCTCTCATCAAGAGAATCACCATTGACAAGTTTTGGAGATTCATGAAGTGAAGTTGCAGCATTGGGACTGACTTCCGAGATAACTTGCTTAGGAATAGTCTTAGTGCCAACTTCCGAAGTAATTGCCTTGGGACAATCTTCCGGTGCAACTTGTTCCGAAATAGTCTTAGGCAATTGCTCAGGAGCAACTTCCGAAGTAATGATGGGCAGGGATGGAGCACTCCTTAACCAAGTGCAGTTAAGAGTATTCCTAATCATCATTTTTCTCATGAAAGATAGAGCTTCAGGAGCTATATCCACATTTGTGGTTTGCAGATTGACTTGTTTAACCGGATCAACATGGAATTCTTCCTCCGGATGAAGTTGTTCAACTGGATCAACTTGTTCAACCAGATCAACATGGCCTTCTTCCTCCGGATGAAGTTGTTCAACCGGATCAACATGGCCTTCTTCCTCCGGATGAAGTTGTTCAAACGGATCAACTTGTTCAACCGGATCAACGTGGCCTTCTTCCTCCGGATGAAGTTGTTCAACCGGATCAAGTTGTTCAAATTCATGAACATCTGAGGAAGACACCCTGTGCAAGATCCAATTTTGAATTAAATCTAGTTTGACATGTGAATTTCATTTCAACGTATGGTTGACAACCTTACCTATCAGTGGCTTTCACAGATTGTCCTGCCTTCAACCGTTCAATTTCTTCTCCTTGAGCTCTCACAATTGCACGGAGAGCTGCCAATTCATTTTCAAGTTTTGTACATCGAACCGTCAATTGAGTATGTGTCATGCTGCTCTCAACTGGTGTGTTGCCAGTATCTTTGAGCAAATCTTGTTTATTATATCTAAAAGAAAATAATAAAATTAATATTAAAACATAATTTTGTTAATTAGGGCTTTTAAATCCGATCGTCATCCAGATCTGCTTAAAGGATCACAGTTATGTCAACCGTAATTGATATACTCGTACAATTTCAACACCTCAAGAGGATGAAGCTCCTGCTCAAACTCATG
>JBCNJP010005693.1:0-35290 GCA_039602395.1 Deinandra increscens subsp. villosa
TCTAAGAGTCCGTAGTCAATCAGACATTATGGGAGCAACGCCTGAAGCAAGACTATTCTGACTCTGGACTCAAACTGTTGATGATCCAGACTCACAAGGCCTCATCGGAGAATGACGCCGGGACGTAACTCGCATCAAATTGTCTTCATTGATTTAATCATAAGACGATCTTGATTGATGGTATACTCAATAGTATCCTTCTACCTGAGATACATGAGCGACCTCCAATCTGCTAAAGAACATTCTTTGATTGTAGCTTAACGTTGTCGCGTAACTGCCAGCCATAACGGTTACTTTTGGGAATGGATCTGAAGCTTAGTGGGAGCTGTATGTAGTCAATATGGGATTCTGTACTCTTGCATTGATGATGCAACAGCTTGACATTGTGGGCCCTCTCATTAGTTCCAAGTGTTAAGTGTAAGCCCTTACCCAAACTTACTGTGTGTTTGATTGGACCACTACGAACGGAAAAACGAGAAACACAATAATTGAACACGGAAGACAATGAATAAATCCATGTCTTAGTTCGATTGATGTCACATAAAGAAAGGATCTGATGACTTTACAAATACCAGAAGTCTAAACTACATCACGAGTTTGATGATGTGCCTTGGTTATTTGACTTAAAGCGTCATAACTGGTTGGGACAGCCACGTGTAGCTAGAGCACCTCTGACTGTTTCTTGATTTATAGTCGCACTCAGTCCAAGTGGGAGACTGTTGGATTTAGGTGTCCAGACCCGACTAAATCAAGTGCCCGACCCGGTCAAGACCCGTAAGAGTTACACCGAAGACAACGACTTTTAAGTACGCTTACCTGAATAACCGGCAAATTCGTAGAAGAATTAATTATTTGTTTATTAACTGGTTTAATAAATAAATAAATTAATTATTCATAATTAATCGTCATGATTAATTTAGCGATGAAGACGTTAAATATTATTTACGTCTTAGACGACAATTAACGAATCAGTCTTTTGACTGATAATTGTTAAGTCTCGGCAAGCGACAAATGTTTTAATAAGTTAAAACGTTAGTCGCACAATTAGAAGGTTCAATTAAGGATTATATAAAAATGAGGGACTAATCAGAAACTTAATCAATTATGTATAACTGATTAAAGAGGCGAAAACCCTAATCGTTAGATTAGAATTTTCGGCCTCCTCCTCTCCCTCTCTCCCTGCGATTTTCGGCCTAGCCCTATTTCTAATCGTTAGATTAGAAATCCTCAACCACCGCCAAGTCGCAGTCACACCCCGAGTCCACCGCCGCTGCCCGTCGTCCACCGCCGCCGTCCGCCGCTTCGCAAGCCGTTGTCGCCGCCTGCTCTGCCATCGCTGTCTCTGCAGACCGCTGCCGCCGCCTCTTTCCACATCGCACTTACGCCACCGCCCGAGTCTGCCGCATCCTCCCTCGTCGTCGCCCGCTTCCCGGCCGACCTCACCTCCGCGAACCGCTGTCACACGACGAGTTCGCCCGTCGTCCGCAAACCCTAGTTCGCGCCCGATCCGACGTACATGATTTTCTCGGTGCTCGAGTCACCGCGTAGTAAAATCCAATACAGTGAGGACCGTTTGATTCACCCATCGAAGCGTAGCCTGCAAAACCCTAGCGTCAGTTGAATTTCGGTGTCTTAAACATGTGTTTGAATCACCGCTCAGGTATATTTAAACTCGTCGTTAGTTTAGATTTATTTATTTATTTATTTTTTTTCATCGCATGCTTGTTTTAACGCGTTTTGGTGTTTGCACGTTTTGGTGATTGTCGAATCCTATTGTATATGGTTTACGTTAATTGACTGTTTTTCGCGTTTGTAAATTAAATTGTTTTTCCGCTGCGTATTAAATTAATTATTAATTTAATTATCTTCAATTTAATTTACTGATTACTCGGTAAATGATTTAATGATTATTTGTCATAAATAATTATTCAATTGAAGAAAAAAATGTGTCATTTCCGGGGACCCGAATACCACTACAGTAACCCAACACTAATAGGCAAGGAAGTAAGTCGCCTTTCGAGGTCCCCAAAGAAAGGACCCCCAGAAACCACAATGTCCTTAATCACCCCGCACAATCCTTGGTCAAAGAACAACACGGCCTCCTTCACCTGCACACGTTGGCAGGTCCTTAAGCCAAAGAAGAGTTTGGCAATACCCATACATGAATGAAGTCGGAGAAGCTCGCTTTATGGGTCCCGTAGCTTAGGAAGAAGGCGCATCAGATTAACGACATTAGTAGCTAGCTCTCTTCTTTTCTAGCCAACTAATAAAACCCGCGTCTCCGCTAACAGCCCCTCTAAGAAGCTTCACCCCTAATAATGGCCTCCCAATGGCTGCATGGAATAGCCCATTACAAGACTTCCTACCATCACAAGAAAGCCAAAATAGTTCATTTTTTTAATATTTAGTTCAAGACCCAAAGAAGGACCGGTCGCGTTAATGATATCCCACTACTACAAAAACTGGCTTTCTTGACGTGCATTGCGCGTCAAGAAAGGGCCTTCTTGACACGCAAATGCGCGTCAAGGATGCGGGGGTCAAGAAGCTTCTTGACGCGCAAAATGCGTGTCAAGAAGCTCTTGACGCGCGAACGATGACGCGCATTTTATGACGCGCATTGCGTGTCAAGAAATGGTCTTCTTGACACGCAAATGCGCGTCAAGGAAGCCGGGGTCAAGAAGCTTCTTGACGCGCAAAATGCGTGTCAAGAAGTTCTTGACGCGCGAACAATGACGCGCATTTTTGCGCATCAAGAATGTTTTTAAAAAATAAAAAAAAAACATTTGTTTGTAAATCACTAATTTCCACATTAAATGGCAATTAACCTCAATACAAAATACAATACACTTACAACAAAATAATGCATTTTATATATATATAGTAAGCATTACAAACTTAACATGAGTTTACATAAAAAAAATAAACTATGAACTAATTAATACATAATATAAACACTATACTATCAATACTTTACTAGTTGTTGCTGCTGCTGTCATTAGTTGCACATCTGCAAAAAATATAGTTCAAATTCATAAAATTTCATCTTAAAACTGACATGATTATCAAAATCTTATTATTTAGTCCCTAACTGGTCACAGAAGTAGAATATATTCACTGTCACTGCATATCAAAGCTTCACCTGCATTTTAGTTATAATATATTCTCCTTCAGCCTACTTCAACTTGATCTCCATTCAAATATTAAAAAAAAGAAGCAACAAATAATTCACCTAAAAAAGAAAGCTAGCATAAAAAACTATGAGAAAATGATAGTAATGTCAATGAGGTTTCTACAAGAGTTACAATCTGATGTACAAGGAATACTAAGGTAAAGTTTTTCAAGATAATAAGGCATGTTCCAAGATATTTGACTAGTGTACCTTGATATTAACATAAGGGTGTTGGCAAATCAGGACCACCATTGTTCCTCATCCTTGAACAAGTCTGTATGCGCAAGTCTGTATGTACCTAAACCAGTTCAAACAAATTCATAAACTACCTTATATCCCCAAAGGCACACATCTAAAATCAAAGGGCAAATCCCATACAGTCATGATAAATGTATTATTTTGCTATAATTGGTTGTCTTAATGCAACCTAAACTAAATCACTCATACAAGCCAACCATCATTAAGGAAATAAGGCAATATATGCAAAATGAGATATCACAAGCTAATATTGCTTTGTGTAACTTAATCATTACAAGACTCCAATTATGCATAAACTATTAAAATGACTAAGAGTAAAAAAGGCACCTGTGCTTTTTTATAATGTTGTTTCTAGTAGTTGTAGGCCGGAGTTAGCAGTGTCTGGTAGTTGTAGGCCGGAGTTAGCAGTGGGTCTTCCTTGCATGCTTCTAAATCTGGAAAATATACAGTTTCAAAGTTTATTAAAATCTAAGGCTACATCAGAGTAGCTTCATATACATCAGAATAGCTTCACCACTGATTCCGCAATCTGCCTTGTCATGGGTTGCACTGTTGCAGTCATTTACAGGTGGCAACGCAGCCCGATAACTTGTAAATGGGTCGGTTCATATTAATATTTATCCTAACGGGTCAAACGGGTAGAATCAAATAATTTAACTGGAAGGGAAACAATGTCAAATGGACTATGTAGAGTAATGGACTGTTTCTCCTAAATTTAATAGCTAGTATTGATTGAAAAACCACAAAACAGGCATTGATTGCAATCCAACTATCCAAGAATGATAGCAATTTGGACATAAGGGAAAGTAAATAGCGTCATCTTGAAAATTGATACAGTCAAATATATATTGTCCATAGCTTTGTTGTATAGTTGGACCAGAATCTATTTATATAAAAAAATAAAATATGCAGCAGAGTTACATGACAAATACTGCTAGCACAGATCTGCAGTGGCCTGCAATATTATATAAAAAATATTAGCTACAGCAACTAAATATTCTGCATTCTCCATTGCAAAATCCCTGTTTGTTTACTAATTGTGTCAAACCTTTTTCTTTTCTCAAAATTGAGTCTTTGGTCCAATTGGACCTGGGGAGGGGAGACTGTGGGAATGGTGAAGTCAGGAGCTCAAGTTTTCTGGAATATTGAGGTTGGAGACTGGGTTGGTGACCCTAAGTGGGTGAGAATGAGCAGTATAAGGGGTATTAATTAGTACATGGTTTTTACCTCTAATATGCTGCATCTATAGTATGGTTGAATTTGGTTTTAGCATGACTGGAAATTATATGGCTGCTATCATAATTAATCCATCTGATGGGGGAATTTTTGATAGTAGCAACTGGTATATTATACTTGTTATAAAAGTTTTGCTGATTGAGATGGAATTGGTTGTTCGGAGTTCATATTGGATTAGCAGAAGTTTGGGTTGGTATAGGCAATATTGGATTCAGGCTTTACAATGGAGAATGGGAATAAAATCTACTAACAAAGGTGATTTTTTGGACAAAAGTAGCAGAAAGTTGGATTGGCCTGTTAATAAACTGAATAAAGTGTTGGGTAACTTGGTATATATACAAGAATTAAAGGCTTGGAGAAGGAATTGGTTAAAGGCTTTTGTTGATATGGGTAGTGCTGTTTTTTTGGTAATTGGGTTGACTTTACTGGTCAACAGGCTTCGGGACTGGGTCAAGTTTCAGAAACAAAGCTGGATGATAGCTACTTCTTGCAGCTGTTTCGTTGTAGCCCGCTACCTTCTTCCTCTTCGCGTCCTTTCCTGCATAACCTGTAGACGAGGACACATGCTGCTGTTAATATTTTGAATAGTTTGGTTTTACATTTTGATCCCTGTTGAGGTTTACCTTTGTCCTTAAAAAGCTCTTTTTTTGTGGTTGCTCCCAGCGATTGTGTGTTTTCTTTAGCAGCTGTGACGAAACAGCCCTACAAAAGAGCAACAAAAAGACACACACATATGAATATAACTAAAAGTGTAAAAGAATGGAAATAAATACAACCTGTTAAATACACTCAGTTCGCAAACATCATAACATTTAATACAAAAACATTCTAATTCCAAATACACAAAAGTCAATCATCATATTAAGTAACCATCCTAATTCTAAAATAATTTCTTAAACAACAGTGAAGTAAACACTCTATTTTCTTTGAGTTTAAAAAGCATACAATCAGCATACCTGTTACACCTAAGTAAATTCAGTATAACACAATCATATGCATACCCGTTATATATTTAAGACTTATTCTATATTGTTCTTGAGCAGAAGGAAGGAATATTTCAGAACTGATAATCATGGCAAAGGAAGAAAATCAGATCAAGTTGAAGGATGAAGCTGCAGATGTAAGTTTTAGTTGCTGGTTTATTTCTCTTTGTTTTTTTTATTTCTTATCTGATGGAAAAACATGTTTAATTATACAATTCTTTGGATCTCTACATAAAGATTGGAATAATTAATCTGTCTAGTAAGCATGTAATATACAATTAGTGATACAGGTTAATAACTTCACAAAATCCCTTTACCAAAGCATAATCAGACTCTCAAATTGGGAGAAAAAAATTGACCATGAGATTCCAGCAATCATTGATCTATATTTAGTTTACTATGTTGTTAGTCAAGCAAATGTAAGCCTCACGAAGTTGTTATTAATTGCAACCAATTTGAACATTCCCTTTCAACTATAAGTGTAATCCCTATCAACAATAAGATTGAATCAAAACTAAATATGGTTCCCTTTCAACCATAAGACTGAATCAAAACTAAATCTGGTTTTTTAATTAAGGAAAGTTTGTATAATACCTCATCTATAAATCCAATAGAGTTGTAGGGCAGGGAAAGCCTTGTAGTGTCTCCATCGCCACAGGTAGCAGAGGGATCTTGCTCCAACTTCATCATCCAACCCCTAGAATAAAAAGATATAAGATTATAACATCAATAGATGAAACCACAGTGATGAAAACACGTTGAGATTGCAGGAAAAAGAGGGCAAAATGAGAGAGGCAACCTTGGTTAATCAGTAGCATTCCTCCATAAGTAACTATAAGTGAATTTTCTCAAACCCCCCTTATGTTTTTTTTTGAACTCACTACCTAAGAAAAATCTTTATATTTTCACAGCCATTCCTCCATTTCAAACTCTCAAAACAAACATATCGTTAGTTGTTTATTAAAACCAGCTTCACTCTAGTAAGCTCAAGTCTTCGGTAGCCGATGGGCATAACTCCAATAAGCTCTCACTCTTTCTACTGGTATCAAACTGTGATTTAACTGACATCTTTTTTGTTTGAGACATAGTAGTCAAAGTCACAGGGTGCAACAATAAAACCCTAGCAGAATTATCAATTAGAAACATCAAATTAGTATGATGAGGGCAACAGATGTAGGTCGCTGCTTAGGGTAATAGATGAGGGCAAGTTGTCTGGATACAACATCTCATATCTGATTAAAATTAAGACAACGATAAACACTAATGTAATTTGGTTTGGAAACTGATTCTACTTCGATCTAAACCAAATCAGAAACCAAAATCAACAAATTTCGGTGTGAGTTACCTGACGAATCTAAACCAAATCAGAAACCACGGATATGATATGAATTGGAAATTAGGGTTGGAGGAAGAGATTATACCGGCGCCATCGCTGGTGAAGAAATTATAGAACCGATTGCAAAGATGACGAGTAAAGAGGAGGATGGAGAGAAGAAATCCGAACATGTGCGCCACCTCACCCTTTTAAACATATCGCTATTTCTGTTCTAGCTTTATCAACAGCGGCAGAAGGCAACGACAACCGCAATTTCTGACTCCCATAACCGCGGCTAGGGTTTTACGGGTGTTCAGCGAGCACCGTCTTTGACTGGATCTCCGAGGTAGGAGTGCGAATGAATTTGCGCAAAAATTTTGGATCTCTGAGGCAGGAGTGGGAAAGTATATTTAGGAATTAGGGCAAAAATTTTGGGAAATATCTAAGTGTGAGCGGGAGTGTATTTTAGGGGAAAATTTTAGCGGGAAAAACTTTATAAAACGACGGAGCTTCTTGACGCGCATATTTTAAGTGTACCCCGTGTTTTTTTTTTTAATTATATGACACAAATTTAATGACGCACAAAAAAGCGCGTCATTTACACTTAGAATTTTTCAAATTACGACAGGTTTTTTATGACGCGCATTTTTGCGCGTCATAAAAGTAGCGTGCGTCATCGTTCGCGTGTCAAGAAAGGCCCTGTTTCTAGTAGTGTCCAACACTTTAGCAACTTCCTTAGAATCTCCAATAACGGCCTCATCATCAAGATACCAAGTATGCAGGAGAAGTTTACACTTGTCTCGAATCTGATGCACAAGGGGGTGGAAAACAAGGGTGAAAAGAAGTGGTCCTAATGGGTCTCCTTGTTGAAATCTCGTGGTTGACTAGATATGCATATCTCTAATATACATTCTTGTTGGAAACCAATATAGGAATTCAACGCACAGAAAAATAGAAGGACATCTCAACCTGACCTCGTGAAGTAAGGCTGATCTATCAACCAAATTAAACGCATTAGAAAAATCCACAGTGAGCATAGCAAGAGAACCATCAGTGTGGCATTCGCCCAATATCCTATTAACACTATGCAATATGGCTTCTGCACCACCTGACACGCCGACCCCAAGCTGAAAGTCATTAAGGTACTTGGTCATTTCTTTACCAACACCCTTCATAGCAACCATGGAAACCAAACGCCTCCATATATTACCAACCGCAATAGGCCGAATGCCGTTGTCAGGTTTTAAGAGTGGATCAAAGGAGCAGACGCAATAAACCCTGCCAAACTTGATGGGCATCTCCCTCCTAACCACAAATTAACCACTACGGTGATAGCACATAAAAGACAAGTCACAACAACAGACCCTTCTCCACATAACGCATCCAAAATATGTTGTGCCCGTAAGCCATCCCTCCCACACAAAGTTCCCTTAGGAAAAGATTTAACACACCCAAGGACACCATCAACCGTGGCAACCAGGGGAGGCTCAGAAGATACAATGTTCGGTATAGATGGATATGGAATGTTAGGATGTTTAGCCTCTAACGCCTTCATGGTATCCCCATTGAAAGGAGCAACACCAGATGAGCATAACACCTTTACCGCAACAGTGAAATAGCCATCTGAAACCTTCCGAAGGCATTGCCTGATATTGGTGTTGTCACCAGTTCTTTCCTTATCAATATGAGGACCTTTTGGGCCCATAGATCCCAAATTAGAGCCGTTTAAAATATTTCTGACAGGTTTGGCAATACCATCTTCTTTACCCCATATGACAACAACCATACGGGATACTTTTAACGATCATGATTGGAGCCTTAAAGACATGATCAAGGAGAACCTCATCCAATATGAACGGATCATGAATATTGGGTTCCGCCACTATGATAGAATGCTTCAAAATACCGATAATGTGTCCACATATGTGATCCGCACGATCAATAAACTGGACAAGACCATCAGGGTGATGGCATGCCCGACTTGTTGCATGTAAAATCATGCACTTCCCACAAAAACATTGACCAAGGACCTTCAATGTTTCCTCAACATCCATAAACAAACCAAGGTCAGTAGAAATGGCCTCACGCAACACGTTTTTTTGTTCATCGATAGGAAGGTGCATCCTATTTACATGAGAAATTAACCTTGAAATCTCTTTTTTCACATCCCCATCCGGACAATGATGAAACATACGAAACAGACACGACCAAGTGTTGTTAGAGGATGAAGACGAGGAAGCCATTAAAAAAAACTGCTCGAAAGGAGCCACGTTACAAGCAGAAATGTGAGAGTTGAGTACAAAGGCCTTAGAAAGAGATGTGACATTTTCAATAAATAGTTGGCGTGCACCAAAAACCAAATGATAGGAAATGACTTACGTTAAAAGTTTCAAAAACTCAAAAGGTTTACGGTCTCAACAAGAGCAATAAAGATTTAGGAGGACTTAATTACTTCCTGGGAATAGAAGTAGTAATGTCTCAACAAGGAATCTTTATATGTCAAAAGAGTATATCCTTGATATATTAGTAGAAACATGAATGTTAGATTGTGATGTACGCTAAAAATATACATTTTTAATGATATAAATATCCTCACAAATTGGGACAAAACCTAGTTACTAACATCAAAACAAAGCAATTTTGTTTTCTTTTTAGGTTTTCAGGTTTTCTAGTGCCAAAATACAGAAAGGAGCATTATCTAGCAGAAAAAAGCCAAGAAAATGGAAGAGTTTGGAAAATGTTGCTCTAGCACGGCCCGTGCCTCATGGAGCACGCCCCGTGCCTGACCCATATTGGCTTCTGATCAGTACCTAGTGCCTCTGACTTCACACTATAACACCCCAACCAACGGCGAAATATACGTCGGGACACTAAGATTGTCCAGATGCTCACAACACTATTAAAGTTGTTATGTAAAATCATGCCAATTTTCATAGTACAACCAACAAGGTCAAACATAAACATGCCACAAACATCGAGTTCATACATCTCATAAAAGTTCTAGTTTTATTTAAAAGGTCTACTAAGTCCCATGCATAATCCTATGGCTTCGATAATAACATCAAACAACAACACCTGCAACATGTAGAAAATTTGATCAACTACAAGAGTTGGTGAATAATCATAGGTTTAAGTACGTACATGATAAATTATACAACATGCGAATATATGTTAAACCATGAACACAAGCATAGTACACAAGAAATGAAACATAGCACATGGGGGTCGTCGTAACCCAAGCCCTCGGCATTTAGGCTTTCAATCACAAGGCGCCACATGTGAGGCATGCCAAGTAGGTTGCCAGACCAACGGATCCATTATTGTAACCCCGGCTCAAATAAGTTAATGGGAATACGTCTATGAACATGAACATGGACATGAGCACCACATAAGACAACACACACACACAACACAATCGATAGCAATGATCAATCAAGTTCACGTATACTCGCATGCGATTTTGGAAAATAAAGTTCAAGAACATGATTTAGATACGGTACATGTTACACCCTAAAACTTAAAAGAAAAGGGGCTATGATACTCACCTGAGAGTGGACTAACGAGAAAGAAACTGAGCTAGCGGCGTGATATCAAACCCGGAGATCACCTTGACGATCGAACGTGATAGCATAACACCGGTAATAAACAAATTGATAAATAATAAGTTCATGTGTATAATTCAAAGTGACATAACGGACATGATTGGATACGCGACTCGTTGGTGACATGACCGAGTGATAACGTACGTGAAAATCGACCCTCCTAAGGGTTAACACTTAATCCAAAACAAAATATTTATTTATTTATTTATTTTGAAATTAATTATTTTCTTGACGAACAATATTTATTTTGACAAATCAATATTTATATTTCATGACGATTTGAAATAAGGTTTATTTAACTTAATCTAACATTTTCACGAGTTCTAGAGTATTTTTCTAAGGGCCCAACATGATTATTCTACACCCTAAATATTAAGATAACCATTATTATGATGAAAATTCTAGATCTAAAACATAGTTAGGGTCATAACATAGATCTAGTCAAAATATTCAAAAAAAAAAGTCCTATTTTTCCTAAAAGAAAACTAGATCTAGCAATTAGATCTAGTTATAACCAAGATGAACCCTTAGATCTTGGTGAAATATGTTATATGGAGGTAGAAACAAAGTTTTAGGTTTATAAATCTAAGATCTAACATGATCTAGAAAGCAAAAGCATGGAAGATAGTTGATTTAGGTTATAAAAATGTCATTTATTTTCCAAGCAACCCCTAGATCTAAAGATGGAATGGAGATTAAACTAAATCTATAGCCAAGTTCATGTTTTTCATACTTTTAACCAAAACCTAAATAAGATTAACAAGGAGATCTAAGATCCATGACAATCCTTGAAGAAAAGTTAAGAAAAAAGTAAGCTTTTTGTTATAAAAACATGTTTTTAGGTTAGGGATCTTAGATCTATCTTGTATGATGATTTATCATGAAGAACACACATAAGATGGCATCTTTAATCAGCCATAAGCAAGAACTAAGTAGATCAATCAAGATCTAGCAAGAAAGCAACAAAAAGTTTATAAAAATCCTGAAAAAACTAATAAAAATTGAATCTTTTGATGTAAAATCACTAGATCTATGATCTAAGATCTAGATATAGGTTTAAAAAGTGATAAAGGCATAATCTTGACTAGATCTTGATAAGAAAAAAAGAGAGTAGAAGCGGAAGTGGAGAAAACATACCAAAAACCTGAAAACCGACACTTTTCTCTACTAGATTTCACCAAAAATGAGCCTCAAAGCCTCCAAGATCTTTCTCTAGTGCCTCTCCAGCCGTTTTAGGGTTTTAGAAGTGATTAGGAGGTGCAATATGGAGGCTAGAATGATATAAGTTGCTTAAATAGTCGAGTTTTAGGGTAAAAACGTGTTTTCCACGTCAGATGTCGGTGGGCGGTACGCGAGGCCCAGAAATGGATTTCTTTGCGTACCTCTGCGCCCCACTAGGGCGCCGCGCTCCGTTTTCGCTGTAATTTCTTCGTTCTAACTCCGATTTGACCCCCGCTTTTTCCTATATTCCTCATTTTAATCCCTCTATCATATTAACCACATTTAATCCACTCAAAATAATATAAAATATGTCTTATAATGATTTGGTTTTGTCATTTTTGTCACTATTGAGCAAATCACCAACGTTTTGCGATCCGATCAAGTGTGTGATGACTCATAATATGTTTTGTGATTATAAGACTAATAAACATAATAAAATTGATATCCAAATCAGAAACATGATCTCCCGGTTAAAGTCAAAACCGCGCGAGATTCACGGAACTTTCACCGATTGCGTTCTAGACCTTAAATTACCACCAATCTTTGCTTGTATTTGCTTGTGTGCTTAACTAGTATCACACCCAAGTGTCATACATGCTCAGATCGATCAAATCCCCGATTAAAACGTAAATAGCGACGTGTTCGCGTAAAATCCGAAATAAGAGACTTATTAAGTAAATAATAAACATAATAATGGATCAAATCATATCAAATGAGGTATAAAACATCATAGAGAACATAACTCTTCATTTATTATTGATCACGAAATTGATTATATAAATTCGGGTCGGATCGGACAAATCGAAAACCCGAAATGTTACAGTTTCCCCTACTTTTGGGAATTTCGTCCCGAAATTAGAAAAAACACAAGAAAGCTATGCAAACAACTGAGGATATTTAGCCTTCATCTGGTCCTCACGCTCCCAAGTGAACTAGATCCATGCTTGGACTCTCAACGAACCTTAACGATTGGAATTCGGCTGCGCTTGAGTTTCTTGATTTCATGGTCCATGATCTCAACGGGTGTCTCGACAAAGTGCAAAGACTCGTTGATCTGAATATCCCCAAGTGGAACTTGAAGATTCTCATCAGCCAAACATTTGCGAAGTTTCGAAACATGGAATGTAGGGTGGACATTAGCCAGCTCAGGAGGAAGATCAAGCAAATAGGCCATCTTACCGACCTTCTCAAGAATTTTGAATAGGCCGACATATCGAGGTGCTAGTTTCCCCTTTTTACCAAATCTGAAGACGCCTTTCCAAGGAGATACCTTTAGGAGGACAAGGTCGCCCTTTTCAAACTCAAGGGGCATGCGTCGTTTATCAGCATAACTTTTTTCTAGCAGCGAGCAGATGATCACGAATCTGGGAGATTTTATCGGCCGTTTCTTGAATCAACTCAGGACCGGTGATTTGAGATTCACCGACCTCGGACCAACAAATAGGGGAACGACATTTGCGACTATAGAGAGCCTAGAATGGAGCCATTCTGATGCTTGAATGATAACTATTATTATAAGAGAACTCGATCAGAGGCAAAAATGAACTCCAACTCCAACCATAATCAATGACACATGCCCGAAGCATGTCCTCAAGAGTCTGAATGGCGCGCTCGGACTGACCATCAGTTTGAGGGTGGTAGGCAGTGCTGAAATCTAGCTGAGTCCCTAAAGAAGCATGAAGGGATTGCCAGAAATGCGACATAAAACGACCATCGCGACCAGAGATAATACTCAAGGGAGTGCCATGGCAGCACACAATTTCCTTAAGAAAGATTTGAGCCAATATCGGGGCTCAATCGATTTCCTGGAACGGGAGAAAATGAGCAGATTTGGTTAAACGATCAACAATAACCCAAATGGTATCACATCCATTAGAAGTTCACGGGAGTTTCATAATGAAGTCCATTGCGATGTTCTCCCACTTCCAAACGGGAATCAAAGGCTGCTCAAGTAGACCAGCAGGTCGCTGATGCTCGGCCTTGACTTTGGAACAAGTAAGGCACTTCACCACATAAAGCGCTATGTCTTTCTTCATGTCGGGCCACCAATAAAGCTTACAGAGATCAAGATACATCTTATCAGATCCAGGATGAATGGAATAACAAGACTTATGCGCCTCGTTCATGATAATCGCCCGAATATCGTCTCGATCGGGAATCCAGAGACGATCCAAGAAATATAGAAGACCATTAGACTTGGTCCCAAATTGAAGCTCAGCACCACAAGATAATTCATTATGCAAATTTCCCTCATCAACATATGCGCACTGAGCTACCAGAATACGAGCTTTGAGATGTGTCATATGATGGGAACTCTGAAATAGAACTAGCTTGAGATGCTCTTTTCGACTTAAGGCATCGGCCACGACATTCACCTTCCCAGGATGATAACGAATCTCGCAGTCGTGGTCATTTAAGAGCTCGATCCTGCGACGTTGGCGCATGTTGAGATCCCTCTGATCGAAGATATGCTGGAGGCTTTTGTGATCGGTAAAAACCACACACTCTGTACCGTAAAGGTAATGCCTTCAAATTTTTAGAGCAAACACAACCACACCAAGCTCGAGATCATGCGTTGTATAATTCTATTCGTGCTTCTTAAGCTATCTTGATCCGTATGCGATTACTTTTTCCCATTGCATAAAAACACAACCAAGGCCTTGATGAGATGCGTGGCAATACACCACAAAATCATCCGTCCCATCAGGAAGTGTGAGAATGGGAGCCTCACACAACATCTGCTTAAGTGTCTAAAAATCATTTTCCTGAGTAGGACCCCACTCAAATGGTTGACTTTTCTGGGTTAAAGCATTAAGAGGCACATCTATGCGAGAGAATTTAGCAATAAAGCGCCGATAATAGCCCGCTAACCCCAGAAATGAGCGGACTTCAGTTGGTGTAGTAGGGGTGCACCAACTCTTAACGACTTCGATCTTGGCAGGATCGACATGAATACCCTTATCGTTTATGATATGACCCAAAAATTGAACCTCATTTAGCCAAAATTCACACTTGGAGAATTTGGCATAAAGCTGTTCTTTCTTCAGGAGTTCCAACATAAGACGCAGGTGGGTTTCATGTTCTTCCTTTGACTTGGAGTAGATCAGAATATCATCAATGAATACAATCACGAATTTATCAAGATAGGGTTTGCAAACGCGGTTCATGAGGTCCATGAATATAGCAGGAGAGTTTGTCAAACCGAAGGGCATCACGGTGAACTCAAAGTAGCCATAACGGGGGCAGAAGGCGGTTTTATGAACATCCTCCTTCGCCACCCGAAGCAGATGATAACCGGAACGAAGATCGATCTTTGAAAAACAAGAAGCACCCTAAAGCTGATCGAAGAGATCATCAATACGAGGAAGAGGATAACGATTCTTGATCGTGAGTTTATTGAGCTCACGATAATCAATGCACATGCGAAGAGTGTAGGGATATGATCACGTATTAATAAACGTATGTCCGGAAAGTATTTAAGCCTACGGGGTTACACGTCTCGACACTAATGTATTTGTATTAATTAATTAGTTAATTAATATTTATCACGAACATTTAACGAGGAATCGTTAAAAACTAATGGTTAATTGTTAACAGGGGTGTTAGTTGTAAATTAGAGAGAGTTGTAATTTGATTACAATTAGGAAAAGGCTTGGGATAGGCCTTAGGGCCGAAATTTCGTGAAGCCCTATCCCAATCCCTAACTTGTTCATCAAGTTCCTAAACCCTATAAATAAACCTTATGGGTTTAAGGTTTAGTTGCTGCATTTATCTGATAAAGTGCAAACCCTAATCTCTCTCTATTCTCTCTCTAATTTTCGGCAAACAAGAAAGAACCCTAGGGGTTTCGATTTCTTGTGTGGTTCGACCAAGCCATCTTCACAAGAGGAGTTCGTGATCAAGTACTAGCATACGTACATCGGTGTGTCGTGTGTGCGATCGTAGAGGGATTTACTTCAAATCCTAGAAGATCTTCTCTTGCCGAGCTAAAAAGGTACACATTATCTATCCGGTTAGTTAGATTAATTCATAGGAAAAATATCCGCTGCGTACTCGTGTTTTTGATAATTAGTTATATAACCCAACAGTGGTATCACGAGCCACCTATGATTTTAATTAATTACCGGGAATAAAAACTTGGAAGGGGGGTAAACAAATCAGATTCTAGCTTTTCGATCCAATTAAAAATCGTGTTTTACAATTGGAAAAAGGTTTCGCAAATTGGTAAAAACGAAAAAACTACAAAAATTCGATGGAAAACGACTTTTCGACCCGATCGAAAACTGCCGACCCGATCGAAAACAGCTTCTCGACTCGATCGGAAACCCTTGTTTCTCCGATCGGAAACCCTTGTTTTCCGATCGAAAACCCTAATCGAAAAGTGCTATTCTCGATCGGAAACCCTGATTCCGATCGAAAACTATATAATGGATCGAAAACCTCTAGCCGAATCGGAAACCCTAATTTTAGGTCTAAAATTCGATTCTTGTGATCTAAAATTAAGAACCCAAGTTTTTGTTATTTGATAATCAACATGTTGTACCTTTATTTAAAATGTTAAAAAGAAGTAAAAACCATGAAGTTTCATGCAAATCGTTTATGGTTATTACTTATATCGAAGAGGATTAAAATTAAAATTATATTAGATAATTAGAAACCCTAAGATTATGTGATTATTGTGATAATTGTGACATAATAAAAGGTTTTAATGCAAATTTGTTTTATGAAAATCGAAATTTGCTTAAATGACTATTGAAATATGATTTTGTTTATAAAATAAAATTTGTGTCCTAAAACTCAAAAGAAACACCGGCTCACCCATTTGAACACACTCTAAGAGAGGTATAAGTCGGGTCGCCATGCTTCCCTAAAGTGGGTAGGTTTTTAATTGCAAAAGTGCAAACCTCACCCCTACGCTTCTTTGTGTGTTGCAAATGGAGCTACCGAGCTCTTTTGATTTGGAAGACAAACTAAGAATTTTATAAACACATTATGTGGTGAAGGTGTGCATGAACCTTCACACATAACACTTTTTGATCACACATCAAAATTGTTTTGACCCAAACCAAACTTAAGTCTTTGCCATCCACCTTGGAAAGGACACTTGTGGGTGTCATCTTACTCATTGGTACACAATGGTAAAATGGCATTTACATGGCAAATTCCCACTCATTGGTACACAATGGTGGACAATTTGTGCGTTCTTAGTTGGACGACTTAAAGCGAGCTAAGCGGTGAGACCCTTGGCCCGTGGCAAAAGATGGGATGAAACATGACTACAAATTACTTGGTGCAAGATTCACAAGTATTATTTGTAGGTCCCATAAAATCTAGGAATTGTACTTGGAGTACAATCATTGATCGTCACTTACCTTTTGAGTGCATCATTTCTAGCAGATCAACTGATGAAATGATGGCATGTCAATTGGATCCTAGCCTTAATAAACTTAATTGTTTAAAGTGTTTAAACATTGGGTAATTAAATTTATTAAGGAAAAGATTATCGAAAATACTGATTTTTGAACTTAATCTGTTTTGTAGATGGCAACAAACCCTCCTCAAAACAATGTTGGTCATGCTTTTCGTCAAATGTTTGAAAGAGAAAAGCTGAATGGATCTAACTTCAATGACTGGTACCGTCAACTGAGGATTGTCCTTAGAGTTGAACGGAGGACCGATGTCCTTGAAAATCATTGGCCGACCGAGCCAGCTGCTAATGCTTCTGATCAAGAGAAAGCGTTCTACAATGCAGAGTATAGCAGATACGATGAGGTTGCTTGCATGATGATCTCGAGTATGACTCCCGATCTTCAGAAGCAATACGAATTTCATACACCTTGTGATATGATCAAAGAGCTAAAGAAGATGTATGAAAAACAAGCTGGTGTTGAATTGTTCGACCTAGTTGTGGAACTCCACGACTTGAAGCTTGAAACTGGAAAATCGGTCAGTAGTCATGTGCTCAAGATGAAGAGCTACTTTGACAAATTGGAATCGCTCAATTATGGGTATAATCAGGCTGTGGCAGTTGGCATGATCCTCAAATCTCTTACGAAGGATTTTGAGGGTTTTGTGCGCAACTACAACATGCATAGTATGACTAAAACTATACCTGAGCTTCATGCTATGCTTGTCGAGTATGAAAAAACGATTCCTAAAAAGGCCACTGAAACACCCCAAGTTCTTATGATCAAGGGGGGAAAGATCCAAAAGGCTAAACGACCGCAAAAGGCGAAGGGCAAGAATGATGGTAAGGGAAAAGGCAAGGCAGTTGCGCTTGTTCCTAAAACCAAGCAAACCCCTCTGGCCGCAAAAGAGCATCCGGCTAAAGACCAGATCTGTCACCATTGTGGTGAAGTTGGACACTGGAAGAGGAACTGTCCTACCTATCTAGCTGAGTTGATGAAGAAGAGAAAGAATACTAGCGGGGCTAGTACTTCAGGTATCTTCACAATTGAATTATTTTCCTTTTCTAAGTGTGATTCATGGGTGTATGACACTGGCTGTGGAACTCACATCTGTAATTCGTTACAGGGTCTTAGAAAGAGGAGGAAACTGAAGCCTGGAGCTTTGCAGTTGTACGTGGGAAATGGTTTGCCAGCAGCTGTGGAAGCTATAGGAGAATATCATTTAATTCTGCCTTCTGGGTTAATTCATTGTATTAGACAATTGTCATTATGCACCTTCTATCACTAGAGGTGTTATTTCAGTTTCTTTGTTGAAAAACCAAGGATTTATTAATGCATTTAATAATATCGGTATTTCAGTTTCTAAAAATAATGTTCATTATTTTGATGCTATTCCTTGTGATGGCATTTATGAAATTGATATGCGTGGTTGTGTTTCAAATAATTCAATGTTCACTGTTAGCAAACGAGCCAAAACTAGTTTGGACTCTACCTATCTTTGGCACTGTCGTCTTGCCCATGTTGGCAAAAATCGCATTGAAAGACTTCAACGTGAAGGGATCTTACAATCAAATGATGAATCATTTGATCAATGCGTTTCCTGTATCTCAGGAAAGATGACAAGAAAACCCTTTCCGAACAAGCCGCAAAGGGCTAAAGAACTACTTGGACTCATTCATACTGATGTTTGTGGCCCATTTAGACATGTGTCAAGAAAAGGTGCTAGCTACTTCGTGACTTTCACGGATGATTTCAGCCGTTATGGTTATGTTTACTTGCTTAAACATAAACATGAAGTGTTTGAAACATTCAAAGAGTTCAAGAACGAAGTAGAAAATCAACTCGGAAAGACCATCAAGATCCTTCGATCGGATCGTGGTGGAGAATACTTAAGCCAAGAGTTTAAGGATTATCTTAAAGCGTGTGGAATTGTCCAACAGCTTACTCCTCCTTACACTCCTCAGCATAATGGAGTCTCTGAGAGGAGGAATCGAACCCTACTAGAAATGGTGAGGTCGATGATGAACCTTACAACTCTCCCAATATCATTTTGGGATTTTGCTCTAGAAACCGCTGTACGCGTTCTAAATATGGTTCCAACCAAGAAGGTTGAAAAGACACCGCATCAATTGTGGCATGGAGAAGTCCCTGTGTTGTCTTACTTAAGAGTCTGGGGATGTGAGGCACTTGTGAAGCGTGATACGCCTGACAAACTACAACCCAGGACTACTAAGTGCATCTTCGTAGGATACCCAAAGGAAACAATGGGTTACTACTTTTACAATCCTTCCGAAAATACTGTTCGTGTTGCTCGATATGCTAAATTCTTTGAAAAGAATTTTATAGCTCAAGAGAACAGTGGGAGACTTGTAGAACTACTAGAAGATGTGTCACCTTCTGAAACAACTAGCAATCATCAACTTGGGGGGGGGGGGAATGTTCAAAGTGATGAACCTCAAGTCGATGATGTTGCGATTCCACTTCGTAGATCCGAAAGGGTCGTACGTAATCCAGATAGATGGATTGGTCTAGTCGAATCCGAGGATAACGTATCAGGAGATCTCAATGAGCCTCCGAACTTCAAAGCTGCATTATCAGATCCGGAATCTGACAAATGGCTTGAAGCTGCGAACGTGGAAATGAAATCCATGAAAGATAATCAAGTTTGGAACTTGGTTGATCTTCCTCCTAACGCGAAGACCGTTGGGAGTAAATGGATCTTCAAGAAGAAGACCGACATGGATGGAAATGTACACACCTATAAAGCTCGTCTCGTGGCGAAAGGTTATACTCAACGTTTTGGCGTTGACTATGATGAGACCTTTTCACCAGTAGCTGACATTAGAGCTATTAGGATTCTCTTAGCCATAGCAGCGTACTATGACTTTGAGATATGGCAAATGGATGTTAAGACTGCCTTCTTAAATGGTTACTTGGATGAAGAAGTCTATATGGATCAACCTGAAGGGTTCATTGATCCAAAACATCCCAACCAAGTATGCAAGCTTCAAAGGTCCATTTATGGACTAAAGCAAGCATCGAGGAGTTGGAATAAACGGTTTGATGAAGAAATCAAAAAGTTTAGTTTCGTTCAGAATCCCGATGAGCCATGTGTATATCGCAAAGCTAGTGGGAGTAATGTTACTTTCCTTGTCTTATATGTAGATGACATATTGATTATAGGGAAAACACATTCCAATGTTGCAAGATGTAAAATCCCATCTTGGAAAGTGTTTTGCCATGAAAGAATTGGGAGAAGCAGCATTCATTCTTGGAATCAAGATCTATAGAGATAGAACTAAGCGGTTAATTAGACTAAGTCAAAGTGCTTATATTGATAAGATCTTGAAGCGATTCAAGATGGAGAATTCCAAGCGTGGTATAGTACCTATGCAGGAAGGACTTGGTCTATCGGTCAAACAAGGTGCTTCTACACTTGATGAGGTGAAGCGTATGCAGAGAGTCCCTTATGCTTCGGTTATAGGCTCTATAATGTATGCGGTGAGATGCACTAGACCTGATATAGCATTTGCGCAGAATATCGTTAGCCGATTTCAACAGAATACAGGTGAAAGTCACTGGACTCACTGGACTGCTGTTAAAACCATTCTCAAGTACCTACGGGCTACTAGAGATTTGTTTTTGGTATATGGGGGAAATCCAGATCAAGAGCTCAAAGTGACCGGATACTGCGATGCTGGATTTCAGACTGATAGAGATGACACGAAGTCTTAGTCTGGGTACGTCTTCATTCTGAATGGAGGCGCTGTGGATTGGAAAAGCAAGAAACAAACCACAGTTGCTATGTCTGCATCAGAGTCTGAGTACATTGCTGCTTTGAAAGCTGCAATGGAGGCAATCTGGATAAGGAAGTTTATTTGTGGGCTTGACGTGATCCCTATAAGTAACTTGCCTATTGATATGTACTGTGATAATACTGGTGCATTAATCATTGCCAAAGAACCTAGAGTTCAGAAGGGTGCCAGACACTATGCCAGGAGATATCACTATGTTCGTGAGCAGATCGAACTAGGTGAAATCAGATTACTCAAAGTTCACACAGATATTAACTTAGCTGATCCTTTCACAAAAGCTTTGTCGAGGCCGAAGCTTGAAAGGCATGCCGAGGGCATGGGACTTAAATTAGCTAGTTAAATCATGTATGTCTGATGTTTGGTATTTGGATAAGGGATGTTAAACAATTTCTATTTATATAATGAAATAAAGTACTTGATATGTTTGATTTCATTTAATAGTAAATTGTGTCCTATATTTGCATGTTTAATCCTTGAGTACTTTTCAAGTATTCTAAATTGTCCATTGTCGATTAACTATATGGGAATATAGTTAAACTAAGACAAGTCTGAGTGATTGGTAATATTCTTGGAATATATAATGGATGGTCCCACCAAACTCACATGGTATTCATAGGATGCATATCGGACAACCCCACTAGCGAATTGTCACTTTATGGATCGTCTTCATTGAGTGAAATTCGTAAATGGTTGCTTTATTTATCCTTATACTTGAGATACAAGCAGGTCATGCATATATGGACTGAACCTGCTTGATATAGTTCTAACTATCCTGAATAAGGTAGTACAAAAGGGCTATTTTTAGTAAGTGTAGTGAAGTATGTGACTGGACACGTGTAGTCAAGAGGATTTGTTCCTTCAGCCTAAAGGTTGAAGCAGATACCACTGGGCCCCTCATTGGAACTAATTAAGATGTTTGCATGGCCATGCCCAAATGAAATCCAGATGTGTCTCAATTTTGAATTTGGTAATCTTTAATTAGTTATGGAATGAGAAACAGAATCGTTAAAGTATGAAATGACTTGATCCATATTCATATTTAACAACGGTATCAGTAACAAAGGGATAGTAAATGACTGTACCATTTAAATACACTTTGAGAAACTGTACTTAAATATTTCCGGGAGCATTGGCGTGTTGCTAGACGCTAACCAATGTTATTACCTTTATTATTACGAGCTCAAGTGGGAGCTGTAGGGATATGATCACGTATTAATAAACGTATTTCCGGAAAGTATTTAAGCCTATGGGGTTACACGTCTCGACACTAATGTATTTGTATTAATTAATTAGTTAATTAATATTTATCACGAACATTTAACGAGGAATCGTTAAAAACTAACGGTTAATTGTTAACAGGGGTGTTAGTTGTAAATTAGAGAGAGTTGTAATTTGATTACAATTAGGAAAAGGCTTGGGATAGGCCTTAGGGCCAAAATTTCGTGAAGCCCTATCCCAATCCCTAACTTGTTCATCAAGTTCCTAAACCCTATAAATAAACCTTATGTGTTTAAGGTTTAGTTGCTGCATTTATCTGATAAAGTGCAAACCCTAATCTCTCTCTATTCTCTCTCTAATTTTCGGCAAAAAAGAAAGAACCCTAGGGGTTTCGATTTCTTGTGTGGTTCGACCAAGCCATCTTCACAAGAGGAGTTCGTGATCAAGTACTAGCATACGTACATCGGTGTGTCGTGTGTGCGATCGTAGAGAGATTTACTTCAAATCCTAGAAGATCTTCTCTTGCCGAGCTAAAAAGGTACACATTATCTATCCGGTTAGTTAGATTAATTCATAGGAAAAATATCCGCTGCGTACTCGTGTTTTTGATAATTAGTTATATAACCCAACAAAGAGAGCCATCCTTTTTCTTGACAAACAGAATAGGTGCTCCCCAAGGAGATGAACTCGGACAAATGCACCCTTTATTAGGAAGCTATTGCGGTTGTTTAGCCAAATCTTGCAAATCTGACGGTGCGAGGCGATAAGGCGACTTCGCAACAGGAGTGGCACCCAGAACGAGATTAATACGGAATTCCACTTGGCGAACGGGAGGAAGACCCGCTATATCATCGGCAAACACTTCAGGAAAGCCTCGCACGATCGGGTTGTCTTCAATTCCCCTTTCTTTATCTTGAACCTCCATAATATGTGCCAAGAAAGCCGGATAATCCTTGCGTGAGTACTGATGGGCTTTGGTGCATGACATTAGCTTAAGCCCACCAGAAGGTTTCTCGCCATGGATCAACAAAAACTGACCATCTGGTCGAGGAATGCGGATGATTTTATCAAAACAGATAAGCTCTGCATGATTTTTAGATAACCAATCCATACCAATGATGACGTCAAAGCTCATGAGAGGCATAGGAATGAGATCGATAGAAAAATATGACCCTTAAAGTCCAACTTGCAGTCGCGAATCACCGAATCAAGATCAACCGATTTACTGTCCGTAATTTCTAATGGAGAGTCAAGCATGATACAGGGAGAAGCAAGTAAAGTTTCAAACTCTAATGATACAAAGCTATGGCCCGCACCAGAATTAAACAATATAGATACATAACGATTATTGATAAGGAACGTACCATTGACCACCTCCTGGTTTTCCTGAGCCTGATTCGCATTGACCGACCAAGTTAGTGTTAGTGATAATAAATGATAGAGATCAATAAGATATAAGAAGTAAAGCAAACTCGAATTTGATTTGTAGAAGCATATTCCTATGCTATGAGTGTCTCGTGTATTGTATCTATGTGAGCATGTCTGAGTATGAGTTGTGATAGAAATGTCTTCAGTGGCATACCACATAGTCCGGCGGACCATGTGGTCCGGCGTACCAGTTTGGTACGCTGGGTGGTTAGTCACTTAGTATAAATAGGTAGTGTTAGAATGAGAGCAAAACACTTTTGAATACTTCTGTCATTTCTACACTTTCTGTGTGTGTTTTAGAGAGAGAAACTAGAGAGAACTCTTTGTAATCTTCAAGTGATTCAATAAAAAATCTCTTATTTACATCTCGTGTTCATTACATTGATCAAAGCATGCAGTAGTAAGATCGTTTCTTGATTCTACAAGTGGTATCAGAGCTATTGGTTGCTCTATTGCTGTGTTTTTGATCAATTTTCGGATTTTTAGAGAGAGAAAGTTTGGGTTTCTTCACGTTTTCATCAAATTCTTCCAATTCCGAGTGTTTCTGAGATGAAAAATGATTTCTAAGTGTTTCTAGAGTGATTTCGCACCTTACTGAATCAATTTCTAGTTTCAAAAGTCGCAAAATCGAAAAATCATTCGATTACAGCTTGGTTCGCAGGTCAAATTTCTGGTCCGCCGGATGAATTGTCTGGTCCGCTGGTTGGTCCGCCCGTGTATTTTAATCGAAGATCTGATCCGCTGATCTGGTCCACGTAGGCAATCTTCATAATTCTGATCCGTGGCAGTTTCAGCGTACCATCTGATCCGCGGCAGTTATTTCAGCGTACCATATGGTCTGCTGGTTGTAATCTGATCCGCTGGTTAATCTGATCCGGCAGTGGTCCGCAAGTACAAATCTGATCCGCCTGTTTGATTTGGTCCGGAATTGGTCCGTTGATTTTGATTTGGTCCGCTGGCAGAAAAGTGACTTTCACTAAAACTGACGTAACTTGAGAACCGTAAAGAGTTACGGAACCCAATACCAGCCAAAACGTTCGTCTTAACGAGATCTAGGACTTGTACCCGCCTACGGCCAGTACCGTCTAGTTTTGACCCCCAAAATCCACTTGGAAGACCTCTGTTTTTTAGTTCAAAGTTTTTGAAGTATTATTTTCAGTGAAAAATGTCTGATTTTCAAGCGTTTGCGGCTATGCAAAGCACGGTACAAGCTATGCTCAATTTTGATAATGAAATAGGAACAAGTCAGAAAGTTCCTAAGCTGTTAAAGTTGGAAGATTATCAAAATTGGAAGCAACGTTTTTCTGCATATATCAGCACAAACGATATTGATTTATGGATTCCAATTCAAAAGTTGTATGTACGTCCAACTACAGATGGCGAGTATAAAGAAATTCAAGATTTTGATAAGGATGAAAGAAAAAGTTATGAGCTTGAACAAAAAGTTTATGGTTATCTTACCATGGCTTTACCTACCGAGTTGTTGCATCAATTCAGCACTTGCAAGAAAGCTAAACAATTATGGGATGCTTTATCTGCTCAATGTGAAGGTAATGACCAATATAAGAAGAGTAGACGAAAAGTGTTGAACAAGGAATTTGAAAATTCTCAACATTATGAAAAAGAAAATATTTCTGCTCTTGTTTCAAGGTTTTCACATCTGATTAGTGAGATGAAAGTGGTTAAAATTGAAAAGACCGAGGAGGAATTGAAAGAGAAATTGATGGAAGCATTACCGGAAAAGTGGGAAAACTATGTATTATTGCTTACTCATGCTAAAGAATATTCTGCATTGTCATTTCATGATTTGACCGGAAAGCTTCATGCTAGAGAGATGGAAATGATTACATCAAACAAGTCAACTGCTCAATTCCAAAATCCTGAAGTTTATCATGGTCAAAATTCTGCAAGTATCAATGCAAAGTCTAAATCTTTTGGTGTTAATTCATCAAATCCACCTCAAACAGCTTTTGTGGCTGGTCATGGTTCAGGAAATTCTAGAAATTCATCAAGAGGATGTAACTTCACTATTCCAAATCATTCGAGTTCGACTTCATATTCAGCAAAAACACCGGATGAGCACTTGTCATTAATCTCAGCTTTGTTATCTTCATATTATGGATTGCTGAATGGTGGGTTGACAACTTCTAATCTGATTGAAGAGGATTTCGATCAAATCGATCCTGATAATCTTGAGCAAATGGATATCAATTGGCAACTGGCAATGTTAGCTCAACGAGTTAAAAGATTCAAGAAAAAGACGGGATTTCAAAGTTTAAATCCAGATGGCAAAGTTGGTATTGATAAATCAAAGGCAAAATGCTTCAAATGTTCCAATTTTGGACATTTTGCTCGTGAATGTTCAAAATCAACTGCTTCGTCATCAAAGTCTCCAACAACCTTGGTGTCTCAAGTTGATAAACAATATGATTGGGGGAAAACTTCTAATTCTCCAATTGCATTAACTGCTGTTGCTTCTGAGTCCAATGAAGGTTATGATTGGGATGCTGATGTACTTGAAGCATTTGAAAAAGCTCAAACATCGAATAAAGGCTATGATTGGGCTACTGATGAAATTAATGATGAGTCTGCATGGACTGGTTCATCTGCGATGATTGCTCAAATTGTTCATAGTGATAATGAAGAAGAAGTAAATGATTCTGAATCTGACACAAGTGGTTCTAGAGATGGTGGCTATGAATCGGTTTGTGAGTTCTGTTCTCAGAAAGACAAGAAGATAGAAGGATTGATAAAAGAAAATGAGTTGTTTGTTGATGAAAATAAAAGAAAGATAGAAGAACTGGCAAATGAACAGCAAAAATTAGCAGATCTAATTCAAGAATTTTCTTCTCAGAAAGAAAAGTTTTCAGATTTACAAGCAGAGATTATTGAGAAAGAATCAAAATTTCAAAGTGTTAAACAAGAGTTGAACAGAAAGTTACAAAGTTATCTGCAGAAAAGGATGAATTAGTCCAAGAAGTGAAGAAATGGAAAGATGAAGCTGAGGATACTGCAAAAGATTTTCAAAATCTTTTTGATAAATCAAAGTCCAGACTTGATACTCCTACTCAACTTTCTGGTGATCAAGCTACTAAGATTCAATCTTATCAGACTGATATGGAAAAGTTACTTGATGAGAAGAGGGAGTTGGTTAGAGTGAACAAGTTGCAAAATGCAAATTTGGATATTCAGAAAAGAAATGAAGATAAACTCGAGAAGGAATTGTTGGCCGGATTAGATGAGTTAAGATTGCAAAAGTATGAAACTAATAAAGTGGCAAAGAAGCTCATTGCAACAGAAAAAGAGTTGGGTGAAGCTCATCAAAGAATTTCTGAATTAAAGATTGAAGTCATTGATTCAAAACGTCTTTTGAACAATGTTACTAATTCACAATCTTTTACAAGTTTCTTGGCAAAGGATGAGAATTTTGAAAGGATGTTCAACAAAACTGTGTCACCACCAGGAAGTCTCAAAGAAGGCGTTCATGATTTGAAAGACAAGGTTGAGAGTGTTGATTATTCTGAATTTGTTAGTTCTAAATCGGTTGAAGGAAAGAAAGAGGAAAACGGTAAGAGTACTGAAAATTCTGAAGCTCAAAAGGGTGTGTCTGGTTCTTCGTTTACAAACAAAGAGAAATCAGCAAGTTCAAACACTGACATTGATGAAACAATTGTTGATGCTCCAAAAGATCTCAAGAAAGTTAAAGCTGAATTTTCTAGGTTGGCAAAGAATGGGCATAAATCTACTGGAATGGGAGAGAAGACTTCAGGAAAGAGTGTTGGTTTGGGATTTGAAGGAAAAGCTGATCAAGGTGGTAGTTCAAAAGTTCCAAAACAACAACAACTGAAAAGAATCAATGTGAACCAAGTAAAGAAAGATGTCTTCAAAGCTGAGAAGGTTCTACCTGAGAGATTCTACAAACTCAAGGGTTCGGAACAAATATTTTCTGACAAAGAATTCCCGCTACATTGTGTGGATGCTCAGAAAGTTGCCGAAGTTTTTGTCAAGAATGTTGATCTGAAGAGCAAGAAGCCACAGGGTGCTACATATTCTTCTGGAGGATCAAATTCTGCTCCAAAGAGCCCGACTTTGAAATGGGTTCATGATCATCGACAACCGGTATATGATAATTTTTATGATCATTTTGGAGATGAATATTTTTGTGAAGCAATGCAGGTTCCAAAACGAAGAAATGTACACAATCGTTTGTGTTACAATTGCCGACAAAAAGGGCATATGGCACAAGATTGTCATGTTACTGCTGCTTCTAGTTCACGAAAAGGAAAGGTTCCACATGTTGGTAAAGCTGCCAAACAACGATTCATTGATGAATATGGCAGAGTATTTGATGAATATTCACAACCTACATTTTTCAAAACTCAAGGAAGATTTATTCCTCGTTTTCAAAATGTTCCATTTGTAGGTTGTTCGTCACAATCAACTGTGACAGGTTCATCAAATACTGATTTACCAAAACAACAACACTGGAAGCCTAAAGTGGTTTCGAAAGGCAATCAAGATACTGGTCGACCGGAAGCGATCCGCTTCGGGTCATTTATAAACAGATATGTTTGACCAGTGTGCAGGTACTTTTAGAAGACCTATCGGTGATTGCAAAGTTGATGATGGAGGAGTATTCTGCTGTTTTAAGTTAAATTTCATGTGATAACAATTTCAAAACTGAAATTTTTTCTGAAAGCTAAACCTGACAGGTATCCATGTCGAAAGGTCAATTTTCTTTCTTTTTACATTCAGTATGTAGTTTAGGCGGAGAAAATTGAAAAACCAAACATAGCGTCTTTGTGTTTTTGTTTGCATTAAAATGAAAATCCAAAAATAGAGTTTTCATTTTAAGGGGGAGAAAAATGGAAAAATACAAAAACATTGAAAAACATAAAAAATACAAAAATATTGAAAAATGAGAAATTGTATCCGACATAATTGGGAAATGATGGTACATTGGCTTACGTGTCTGGCTCATGGATAAACTAGATGAAAAAGCCATAAGATCATTGCTCGATGTGCTTGGTAGGCTCGGCATTAAATCAGAAAGTATTCAGATGTGATAAACACATTAAATAATAATGCTTGACCATGTGGACAATATCTTGATGCATGTCTCATGATATTAAGGAAAAGATATGTGAAAAAGAAAATGAGAAGTCACTGTGTATACATGTGTTCATTTTGCAAAGATTTAAACTTGTTTGATTTTCTTTATTTTGTCAAACGATCGGATATTCTCTGCGTATCGAAAGATCGACCTGATTGTTGTTCGTTTGACGTTCTGCTTTATTTTCTTTGGTGTTTCGTATAACTCATCGGACTTTCTTTGCGTGTACGGAAGTACCGACCTGATTGTTGTTGGGTTATACAATTTCAGCTTGTTTTTATTTTCTTATTTTGTTAAATCCGAGGCCTTATCTGCGTATCGAAAGATCGACCTTAAGGTAGACGATTTAACGTTCTTATTTCTTTTTGCATGGAACACAGTTGACTAAATCATGAATACAATCATTATGTGATTAAATCACAAATGAAATCACAAAGTGTGATATAAAAGAAAATACATATCTGAGTATGTCTGATAATGTGGGGTACACTGGTCAAAGCAAACTTAATCAATACAATAACATATCCAGATGTTATGAGTATGATTGTGCCTGAGTTTAAGATGGACAAATTATACCAGTAATCGACATGACTTATGTGCTGAAGTAATTGAAATTGAAGTGTTGTTCAGCATGTTATGTTCAATATGATCCCAAGTTGTGATCTTTCTCGCAAAAGACAAAAATAGTGTTTGGTTCTGTATTGCATTTATGTTTCATATCTGAAAAGTTCAAAAAGATTTTTGGTGTGTTTTGATTTAAAGTTTCAAGAAGCCAAAAAGATTTTATTTCTTATTTGTTTTCGACCGATTGACACGTGATACGAAATCAAATTTCAAATCTATATCTTGGATTCTCAAAGAGAAGTTTTGCGCCAAGATTAAATTAATTTTTCAAAAGAAAAAGGAAACCGCGTTTCTGTCTTCTGAAATTGCAGGTTATATGTGTCAAGACTCAAGCATGGTGAAAGGGGAGTATGTTTTATCTTTCACAAGTGGATCTTGAAGTTTGAAGATGATTCAAGAGTGATCCAGCCACGCAAGCTCTATTTCTGACAAGATTTCAAGTCAAAGATCGGATGTAGCAATGTTGAAGATTGAAGACTGAAGTTTAGTTAGAAAATAGATACACTACACGTTAAGGGGAAGTTTGTAGAAGTATATTCCTATGCTATGAGTGTCTCGTGTATTGTATCTATGTGAGCATGTCTGAGTATGAGTTGTGGTAGAAATGTCTTCAGTGGCATACCACATAGTCCGGCGGACCATGTGGTCCGGCGTACCAGTTTGGTACGCTGGGTGGTTAGTCACTTAGTATAAATAGGTAGTGTTAGAATGAGAGCAAAACACTTCTGAATACTTCTGTCATTTCTACACTTTCTGTGTGTGTTTCTAGAGAGAGAAACTAGAGAGAACTCTTTGTAATCTTCAAGTGATTCAATAAGAAATCTCTTATTTACATCTCGTGTTCATTACATTGATCAAAGCATGCAGTAGTAAGATCGTTTCTTGATTCTACATGATTTGCATTGATGTTGAAATCACGAGCAGGGGCACCACGTGTAGCATTAGCAGCAGGATGATTAACCACAGCGAGGGCGGGGGATGCATTGCGAAGGTGAGTAGTGGACCCACAATTGTAGCAAGCCCTAACTTGAACCTGAACATCAGGGGCTTAGGCTATCATAGGTTGGGCCAGATATTGGGCTATGGGTTCAGTCCTCAAAGTTTACGCCTGACCAGCACGACGACAGTTGTTGGCATTATGACTAAGCAACCCACAAGTAGTGCATTGCCAACAAGGGAGATGGGTCGGGTGATGGTGGTTGCACCTAGCACACAATAGATGAGGCCCGGTATATTGCTTCTTGGGAGGAGGGCCATTCGGAGCCCACTGGGCCAGAGGAGCAACAAGAATATGAGCTGCAGCAGGTGCTGCAGGAGTAGCAGTCACAACAAAGTTTCGCCCCTTACGCTTCTTCTTGTTACTTTTACCAGCAGAAGACTCAGCTTTGAATTCTTTCTCAATCCCGGGCTCGGTCTTTTCAGTGCCCGAATCTTTCTTTGAACCCCTCCTTTTCAGAGTACCCGCCTTGACATGATTTCGGTCAGACGAGCAGCAAGATGAAGAACACTGTCGAGTGTCACAGGATTGCTGGCCCAGATAGAATCCTGAATCTGCTCAGGTAACCCACCAGCATAAGCTTTAATAGCTCGGATTTCAGGAGTGACGATTTCAGGCACCAAGATTTTCAGTTCATAGAAGCGGTCAGTATACTCCTGATTTTCCCCACTGTATTGTTTCAGTGCCCGGAATTCATCCTCAAGTTTCTTTAGTTCACTGCAAGGACAGTATTTTTCCCTCATGATTTCTTTTAGTTCGTCCCAGGATAAGGCTAGGGCTTCATCCGACCCACGGATCCTTTTTTCCTCGTTCCACCAAGTAAGGGTTTTTTCGATCAGGGTGCTGGTGGCACGAGTGACTTTCAGCTCATCAGGACAATCACTATTGATGAAAGTATTCTCCATCCCCTCGAACCATTGAAGTAACCCAATAGGACCCTCGGTGCCCTTGAATTTAGTAGGGTTACATGAATTGAAATGCTTGAAGGTACAAGTGGAAACAGCAGCAGCATTGGCATTGACATGGTTGGCATTTAGGCCCTGCTGGATCTGAACCACGATATTGGGGAGGACCTTGACCATTTGTTTCGCAATAACCGAGGCCATTTTCCGGCCGCTATCGCCCTTACGCGCCCTTTGAAATGGATCGACATTCTGAGAAGGAAAGAAATAAGGATTAGGGATTAGATAATGATGTGATCGATAAACAAATTTAGAGTTCATGATGTTTTGAACACAAATAGATGTATATATATATATATATATGTATGTGTGTGTTAGTGAATCGTGTCGTGTGACTCGGATCAACATAGTTCCAAAAATCATTTTAGACATAATTGCGCGAAAATCACAAAATCAAGTAATTGAGATAAATCGTATCGGAGTGGTTCTCACATCCCGATTGAGAGGCTATAACCGTGACTAATCAGTTTCGGGCCCTAGTGGTAAAACATGCTTTGGCCTAATAGGTTTCAACGCTCTTGTCGGGGTGTCCCAGGTAAGCGTCTGGGCCCAACGGTTGATTGAGTTTATGCGCAAGGCTTTTCTAGACAGAGACCCCGACTACCGGCGTATCCACCCTTCCAGTCACTACATGTTTACCACCAAAACCCTAATTCTGACGAGAGTTAAAAATCGAGAAAACACACTGTTCCTAAATGGTACGTAAGGCACCATTTTCTAAGCAAGAGGCTAGGAAGCCTTAGTGATTTGTGTACGTGTATGTTGACCAATGAGACTCAAGGAATTGATTGAAAATGGGCACAATTAAGAGCATATAATGGACAAATAATTTTAACTAAGCATGCAAAGCATGAGGTTCTCATGCAAGATGCCTAAGGCAATAGTCTAGGTCAAACCGTTTCTAATAACCTAGATCCCTGTAGCCGTGGCTCTGATACCAATGTATAACACCCCAACTGACAACGAAATTTACGTCAGGACGCTAAGATTGTCCAGATGCTCACAACACTATTAATGTTGTTATATATAATCATGCCATTTTTCATAGTACAACCAACAAGGTCAAACATAAACATGCCACAAACATCGAGTTCATACATCTCAAAAAAGTTCTAGTTTTATATAAAAGGTCTACTAAGTCCCATGCATAATCCTATGGCGTCGATAATAACATTAAACATCAACACCTGCAACATGTAGAAAATATGATCAACTACAAGAGTTGGTGAGTAATCATAGGTTTAAGTACGTACATGATAAATTATACAACATGCGATTATATGTTAAACCATGAACACAAGCATAGTACACAAGAAATGAAACATAGCACATGGGGGTCGACGTAACCCAATCCCTCGGCATTTAGGCTTTCAATCACAAGGCGCCACACGCGAGGCATGCCAAGTGGGTTGCCAGACCAACGGATCCATTATTGTAACCCCGGCTCAAATGAGTTAATGGGAATACGTTTATGAACATGAACATGAACATGAGTACCACATAAGACAACACACACACACAACATAATCGATAGCAATGATCAGTCAAGTTCATGTATACTAGGCACATAGATCTAACACATTACTCGCATGCGGTTTTGGAAAATAAAGTTCAAGAAAATGATTTGGATACGGTACATGTTGTGATACAGATCTGGATAGTTCATATCCGACGCCCAACCCACAAGGCTTTTCGGGGATACAAAACCCGGTTTCATTGGGTTTCTTGTTCCTTACTCTATCCTTAGTTTAGTAGTTCATTTTTATTTAATAGGTTTCCTAGTTTAAGTGTGTTTCCTTTTGTTTATTTGTCTATTTAAAGAACTCTTTGTAATCTTTTTAGTTGGTTGATTTGAATAACAGTTTAAGTTTACTTTGGAGGTTTATCCAAGTATTTTCTAGAGCCGGTATTTGGCTTCTAGGTTTCGTTCTTGACATAGTTCAAGGTTCTATCCGCTTCAGCTATCATTTGGCATCAGAGCACAGGACGTTCATGATGACTGATCGTGGACGACATAACTGTAATCTTGCTCGTAGATTCGCCGCCGGAGGCAACGAGAAGTATTACCGGAATCAACCTCGTAGATTCGCCGCCAGAGGCAACGAGGACCATCAACATTCTCCACAGGATGTGGAGGAGATTACAAAGCTCCAACAGCGGCTCGGGGAGCGGGAGGAAGAAACTAAGTCCGAGTTCATTGTAGGTGAAACCAAGCCCATATACGATGACGACGGGATTATACCTGAGGCAGAAGAGTGTTTGATGGTACAAAAATTTCTTGGTTGGATTACTAGTCAAGGTGGCGAACATGTTAAAGAGAAACAAGAAGACGCTCGGAGTTTCAACACCTGCTCCGCTGGAAAGGCCGTCAAGGTACCGAGATTTAACCTAAGAAATCGAAGACGTGGTTTCTTTAATTCCGTGTGTTTTGACGCAGGAGTTGCAAGCCGGTTTGAAATTTTAAGAATTCCACAAAATTATTTTCAGAAGTTGGTGATTCAATTAAGAGGTTTATCTAAAGAAATTTTGATCAATTATTTTTCATACAATCTCATAAATATTGAGATTATCATGTTCGATTCTTTTGGGATACCAACAAACTCACGCTTTCTGTTCGAGATTTTTAAGAATTCCCAAAGGGATATTGTGGAATATCCTAATAATATGGAGTTCAAATATTTTTTGATATCCACTAAATTTTGGATCCAGTTGGATTTTTTCGGGTCTCCATTAAATTTGAGATTCCAAAATATGAAGAATTTCTTTTTGCAACCTGCGGATGGGTATGATATCACTTTCTTCCCTTTCATTCAAGCCGAACTTTTTGATGTTCTCAAGACTCGAGGACGAGTATTTATCAAAAAGGGGGAGAGGGAGAAGGGTGTGGCAGGACCAGACAATCCAATAGACCCGGGACCCACTAGTCCGAATGAAGCTCGCTTAAAGCCGAGTCGAGCGACATGCAAAAATGAACGTATAGAGTTGGTTGTGATGATCTTGCTCGTGACGATGTTGAGAGGAAGACGCTGGGATATTCCGTTTGATCCTGGTGGTTTTGATCTGATGTTAAAACTCGAGGACGAGTTTCTCAAAGAAGGGGAGGATGATACAGATCTGGATAGTCCATATCCGACGCCCAACCCACAAGGCTTTTCGGGGATACAAAACCCGGTTTCATTGGGTTTCTTGTTCCTTACTCTATCCTTAGTTTAGTAGTTTATTTTTATTTAATAGGTTTCCTAGTTTAAGTGTGTTTCCTTTTGTTTATTTGTCAATTTAAAGAACTCTTTGTAATCTTTTTAGTTGGTTGATTTGAATAAAAGTTTAAGTTTACTTTGGAGGTTTATCCAAGTATTTTCTAGAGCCGGTATTTGGCTTCTAGGTTTCGTTCTTGACATAGTTCAAGGTTCTATCCGCTTCCGCTATCATGTTGCACCCCAAAACTTAAAAGAAAAGGGCTATGATACTCACCTGACGGTGGACTAACGAGAAAGAAACTGAGCTAGCGTCGCGATATCAAACCCGGAGATCACCTTGACGATCGAACGTGATAGCATAACACCGGCAATAAATAAATAGATAAATAATAAGTTCATGTGTATAATTCAAAGTGACATAACAGACATGATCGGATACGCGACTCGTTGGTGACATGACCGAGTGATAACGTATGTGAAAATCGACCCTCCTAAGGGTTAAAACTTAATCCAAAACAAAATATTTTATTTATTTATTTATTTATTTTGAAATTAATTATTTTCTTGACGAACAATATTTATTTTGACAAAACAATATTTATTTTTCATGACGATTTGAAATAAGGTTTATTCAACTTAATCTAACATTTTCACGAGTTCTAGAGTATTTTTCTAAGGGCCCAACATGATTATTCTACACCCTAAATGAAATTTCTTGAACGTGTGGATCGTCTAGTTAATCGT